>JAJJWW010018428.1:0-236903 GCA_023531295.1 Papaver armeniacum
GTCATAATTCTTCCAGGAATAATACGTAGGTGAAGTATAGTTTCACGCCTTTTCTGTTTCAAAGGTAGGGGATGAGTGCCCCCTATCCAATTGTTGGGTGCTAATAGCAATGAGTGCCCCTTAGCAGTTTGGTTACCCCTCCCATGAGCAGAAATACCACTTTTTGAGCCAATATATCCGCAAAAGCTTATTTCTCCAAAAACACCTATAAAGACATAAAAAGCCAAATAAGTACAAAATCGAGCACTAATAATATATACAATTGAGATTAAAATAGACACATAAATGCGTCTATCACATAGCTACCTTTAAAGGATTCCATATAACAAGAATACCCTTGAGCTTCCTTATGAAGAAAGAACAACATGTTCACAACTAGGGCTGCACATGGTTCGGTTCGGTACGGTTCTAGGCATAAAAAAAACCGAAACCGAAACACTCGGTTTTCCAGTTCTGAAAACCGATGAAACCATCAAGCATATTCGGTTTCATTCGGTTCGGTTCACACTTGGTTTGGTATAAAACCGGCCGGTTATGGTTAACCGATCTTATTCTAAATTTCTAAAAAAAAGTTGATTCTTAATATTTTAAACTCTTTGATCATAAGGTTCCAAATACATCAAATGCTGAAACAAACTGGACGCACAAAAACATTAGAAAAAAAGTCTTCTCCACAAACCATACGGTGAGAAGCTCCCGACCCTTGATAATGATTAAGTTTTCTTGGCATTCATTGGAAATTGCTTTAGCCAATAAGGTTTTCCCACATCCAGGAGGGCCATAAAACAGAGATCCTTTAGTAGGAGACATATCAAACTTTTCAAATTTCTCTGGATGCTCCACTGGATATTGAATCGTCTACAATAAGAAAAAATAATGTAGGAATGAGGACATACAGAAAAAATAACAAAAAACAATGCTGGAATGAGCACATACAAAAAACAATGCTGCAACAAAGCTATAACCATGTAAACAATTACCTCTTGAAGCTCTTTCTTGACAATGTCAACGATGTCAAGACCTCCAATGTATTGCCAACTGACATTAGGCACTTCAAAAACCTGTTCATTAGAAACCATCAATTCAGACTACCATGATAAGGAGCTCTTCCTACCACTTGTAGTGACTAATTCAAATGTTAACTTATCTTGCTTCACGCAGAGCGAGAGGGGTTTCGTTGTTCCAAGGGCAGTGTTGAAGTACTAATTTGTAGCAGCCATTGAGTTGAGTTTCTTGGCATCTATCTCCTCATCTTCCAAGCCTATCACATCCATCTTTTGTACGATTCTGCAAGTGCAGCTTCAGTAGAGAGAAAGACCGACATAACCATGAGTAGCTTTTGAAATCCTTTTCAAATCAACCTGTAAAAGAAAATGTCAAGATGACGTCTAGCGGACTAGGCTGAAATGTAATACTGTTTTAAAAATTAAATTAAATTAAATGAAACCCATACTCTAGATGATCAGATTAATAAAATACCACAAACAAATCCTCCAAAATTCATCAATGAACATTCACACAAGAACATATCACACAAGAACATATCTAACTAGAAAGTTGAGACAGGAAGATAAGGTTAATTCTCCAAAGAAGATATTGTGAAATTAAATTTAAATTAACATACTTTATTCCTATATTTATAGATTAATCATACAAAAATTGGATTGAGAGAAACCCTAAATCTATAGGTTCATTCATATTTCCTAACATGATTAAACAAACGAAGACTATTTAGAAAATGGATTACCTTGGAGAAGTATTGAATGAAAATCCCTGCGGGAAGAGAATTAAGAGTAAAGTAACTCTGCCTCTTCTGCTCTCAGCTCTGGCTCTACTGCTCTCTCTCTCTGTCTCGCGGCGAAGAAGAAGTGAAAATGAAGAACGGAAGGGAATGAACTAATACATAAAAACCTAAAACTGATGGCTGGGATTAGTTTGGATTACTTAGGGTAACTGAATCTACGACTAATATATGTCTCAATCCTACAACATATCTTAATCGGTTAACCGATGGAGTATCGGTTCGGTTCCATACAAAAACCGAAACTGAAACCGACTGTGTCGGTTTTGCGAAACTAGCAACCTAAACCGTTGGATTCGGTTTCACTTCGGTTCGGTTAATATTTCAACGGTTTCGGTTCGGTACACGGTTTAGGTTCGGTTTTGTGCAGCCCTATTCACAACCATTACTTCCCCAAAAGGACCTAATTAAAGCATCGTCAATTGTTTCCTTTTTAGTTTCCCGAATTGATGCAATAGTCACTTTATTTTTACGATTGTAGTAACTCAGCTCCCAAAACCATAGTTCAAAGAGAGAATTCTATGGTCTATTAGATTCAGCAGAAATCCTAGAATCAACAAAGGGATCAATAGAACTAGCAGATACAACACCCGGTGAATTCCAATCAATATCCACACTTAATGAGCTTTTAGCTTCTTCAACATCCCAATTTTCATCACCAAAATATTCATCAAAAATAAGTCGACTATCAATTGACCAGCTCAGAACATCGTCATTAACCATCTTAGAGTTATTCTAATTACAGAGGTCTCTTGAGAATTTTCTTTCGCAATTGGTCCCAATTTTTTGATGAAAGCAATATGAAAAGTTGTCGTTTTGGTCGATTTCCTTTTCTTGTGAATTTTGAACAGGTAACAAAGATGATAAAGTTGCATTGCAAGTATTCATTAAACAACCTAAATTATTTGAGTTTGAAAGAGATTCATCTAATGGTGTTGATGAAGACTTATTATTTTGATTTTTTTAACTCGAGGATGCATATGAAGAATTAGGGACAGATGAATCATAGGAAGGCCTGACTGGAGCTCGCTTACACGGGTCACAACCCTATGGGCCTCCAAATACCTTCTCTCCCATATTGTGATCACTTACTTCTGTTGAAAAAGCGGGGGTCTAACAACCACACCCAATATTTCGGGGGTCTAATCCCATATTGTGATCACTTAGGTTTCCCAGTTGCTAGAGTTCTCCTTTATATAGTCTTCAAATCAGGGTTTGCAATCAATGTTACCTTGGTAACAAAGCATTCAATATTCACCGTTAGATGAAAACATGATTAGATTCAAGCTAATATGTTTCAAACTGTGAAGATCGAACTTAGATTGTTATACACACAAATGAAATGTACCAGCATTTAGATAAAGGTAACCGTACCTAAACGTGTACACTTAGTTGGTTCAACAATAGTTAACCAATGGTTAACCATATGAGCACTTTCATATCAACCTTATTCATCTTTATCATAACTAGTTCAAATGACTCAAATGAAAATAGTTAGAGAGTTGTTCAATTGTTTATATTCTCATAGAAGTATACAAGACACAATTGAACCAAAATCGATTTTGATACACTCGAATCATTTCATGAACATTATAGCCACGGTTTGCAAAAGATTGCATTCCTTATTAAATAAATGTATTAGTTCATGAACAAACCGATTTTAGAACATAACCTACTTAAGTATGCAAATGGGTACGCATACCTAAGTAGCCAGACTGAGTTTGGTTACGCCAGTACGCGTACGTGTACGCGTACCATTTACACTTCCAAACTCTAGCAGAAATTTACGGAACTTGAACTTCCACCAGTACGCGTACCGGTACGTATACTTAGTTCCCGAACTTCTAACAACCAACCAGTACCCGTACGAGTACGCATACCATGGTTTCCGGTTTTGGACTTTACACAAATGTGAATATACACTATGTTTATATCCAATCATGGTTATATGTTCTAAACCCTCATTTGAATCATTGAAACATTCTTGGAAGACGACAATAGCTGTCTCACACCAACTATTAGCTTCAAAGCAATTTTCAAGTGATCGAATGATCAATCTGAAAACATTCCGAGTCTACATCAAATGATTTGTCTCACACAAATCATGTAAGATGTTACAAGGCGGTTTTCATATGATCATATTTTTACTTTCGTCAAGAATAAAAGATAAGCTTGGTTAAAGCGAAAGCTTGCCAACACATATTTCGAGAAATAGATAAGCGAGATAAACTCTGCTCGAAATACCAAATGTGTATAATTGAAGTCTATACAGCAATACGACTTTTTGTCTCAAATAGGAGATAGAGTAGATATAATTTTGAGTGATAGATGAGTTCAAGTCTCCACATACCTTTTGTTGATGAAGTTCCACAAGTTCCCTTGAGTAGTTCTTCGTCTTCATTCGATGAACGACGTGGAGTCTAAAGCTCAACTACACTTACTATCCTAATCCTAGACTTAGCTATAAGTAGACTAGAAATCAAGACTTATACTTTTGGCAACTAAACTTGAAAAACAAGCTTGAGATAGCAACGCTTGCGAGTTCGACCGAGCAATGCTCTAACAATCTCCCCCTTTGTGAATTTTAGTGACAAAACTATCAATACATATGGATTACAAAATAAATAAACTTTGTAGCTTCTCATCCAAATGCTTGATCTCCTTGGTTCTTCAACATTACTCGAAATCTTCGTCACTTCCAAGTACTCCAATGATTCTAAATGTATTCAACTCAGCATCATAGTTGTTGAAGATCCATAGCTATAACAATGAGAAAACAATAGCTCTCAATCATTTTTATATATTGTCATAGTATTATTACACAACATCACAGTTCAATTGTATCACAACTTTGACAACAATACTATGGTGATATGTATCACTCCCCCTTAGTCAATACTTCATCTCACATGAAAACCACTCCCTCTTACATAATGATCCGTAAACCATATGTATTTGTAGTGTGAACTACACATTAATTCTCCCCATTTTTGTCAATATAAATTGGCAAAGGTACGAAAATTAGTGGGATCCTAATGAAATTTCCATAGAGATACTTCATGACCAAAAGAGAACCACATATCAACTTTGTTTAGATGCAATCATATAGCCAAAGCTAAATGCATTCATCAAGGAGTTTATAAAGATACAAGATAACCCCTATAATATTCCACAGCCGCAACTCCCCACAAAGATATGGAAATTAAGCACAAGTTCAAATAAGAACTCTCCCCCATAAAATGTCATTCCCGAAAGAACAACAAGAGCGAACTTACTTTCACAAGAAAAGAAGGATTTCTTTGGACATTAACAAATCACATGAAATATGGATTTGTATCCAAAATACTTAATTAAATTAACCACAAGAGAACCCATGATTAATTTAATCGGAAATGCTCACATAAGAGAACTAACGGAGCCGCACAGTATTTACACAAAGATGTGGATCAGGGAAAGACCAATAATGTGGAATATTCAAAGATTCATTTTATCTTTTATCACTATTTGCATAAAAACATGTAATAGACCTAATCTTTGTAAACAAAAGTTCATCATATCTTCCATCAATATTTGCATAATGACATAATAGGCTTAACTTTTGTTGTCAAAAGTTCATTCTATCTTTATCAATATTTGCATAATGACATGTGAAAGACTTAACTTTTGACATACATGGGACAATCATAGTTCACGGACGCAAACACACATATCCCATAACAAGTTGCAATATATAAAACCAATAAAGGTAATACTGCAAAATCATTTGCCCTTTGAAGGTAAAATCAATCTTTTTCGCACGGATTTACACCAAGAATAGCAACCAAAGGCAATTAACGACTGTTAGAAAAAGTTTGAGTTGTTAAGAAAAAGATTTTCTTAACATAAAAGAACATACAAAGTCATTAACGACTGTTAGAGCATAGCTCGGTTGAACCCACCAAGCGTTGGTATGTCAAGTTTGGTTGTCATATTTTAGTGAATCAAAACTCAATTAAAGAGTCGCTTGATTATATACTAGAGACAACTTCGTATAGGTTAGGGTAGAAAGATTTGGATAATGAGCCATACAAGTATTACTCGAAGACTTGAAGAATGTGAAGAAGTAACAAGCTACATCGATGACATCATCCTTCCTCTTGAGGTTAGTAATATTTTGACTTGAATTGTTTCATTCCCAACGTATCTTTCAAGTCGTGCTATATTGAAAACATAAATGCGAAGCTGTGAATGATATACTCTAGTAGACATAGTGTTAAGGAATTAGAATACGAAGTATAACGCCTATCTTTTGAACTTCGTATATAAGATATCAACATAATCGTTTGAATGCTATTGTGATTATGTGTACGGGTAAAGGTGAAGATTTCATCCTAGGAAATAATGTTTACATTTGCTTAAAGGAAGTACATTCATGAACTTGTTTTATGAATCGAAAGGGAAATCGCTAGGCTTATTGGTATTGTTATTCATTGCATATCTTTGGATTACCAAAATGTGTGAGTTAGTAGAATCGATCATAACTTGTTATGTATCTTGGTAAAACTAGTCACAATGCCTGACTTATGTATTGGTATGACTTTTATTAGTGTAACCGATCCTAAGTAATCATCTTAGATGGTATGATCGATATTTGTAATTGGTGTAACCGATCCTGGTAATTGGTATGACCGATCACAAAAGAGTTGTAATCGATCCTTGTAATTGGCGTAACCGGTCCTAGTAATTGGTATAACCGATCCTAGTGACTAGTGTAACCGATCACAAGTAATACCATGAGAATATGGTAACCGGTCCTGGTAATTGACGTAACCGATCATGGTAACTGATGTAACCGGTCCCAGTAACCATATTAAGGTAGAAACGATCCTTGTGTTTGGTAGAACCGTAAACCCATGATTAGTGTATTGATATTTGATCAATCACATAGTTCTTGGAAATCAGATGAACCAGTTCTAACTTGTTTGGAAGTATGGTATAATCGGTTCCAAGATTGTAAATATGAAAAAGGATTTAAAAAGAATAAGATGTCGACATACTTTGAACATGTTCTGTAACTCTAATCTTTTATTGTTCAAAGATATTCCTTAATAACTAAAGGAGATCCCGGACCGAAATAAGTTGAGAATCATTTAATTAAGGTTGTTAATTTTATATGCTTTTAATTACCAGCAATTAAAATGCATATCTCTGGGATTTTTTTTTTTGGTAATATGCATCTACTAATTGGAGATTTTCTAGTGAGATTTCGGTTAATATTGGACAGAGCATTTCCAGGAATTATGGAAACCGATTTGGAAATATATTGCATATCTTAAGAATATTTCGGTTTTGGAAATTCCTTGGTGCCCAAACTTCCTTGGTCTATAAATACCCAAGTTTGCATTTCGTGCAAACTATCATAAGAGCCAGCAAAACTACCTTGTTGTGTTGTTACTGGTGGAGCCGTCTATTAGGAGAGGAAAGTACCCTAATTAGGCGAAATCTCTTACGACCGCTCGTTTAAAGACTTCTGTGGGAGCAAGAAGCTCTACGAGTACCGTTGGTGGGAAACTAGATAATTGCAACATTATTAGTCTTCGATTTGATTGACTAACGGTTATTGAACTTTGATTGCACCTAGTTCGTTTATTCTTGAGAATCTTCTCTTCTGATATAAGATTCACTCAAACTAGATCGAAGTGTCGACGGGATCTTTAGAAATGTTTGTAGATCTAAAGACGTCTTGTGATAATCCATTGTTAACAGACTCCGTTCTGTGCGTGATTGATCACAAGAGATTCAAGTTGTGGTGTAGGTGTTTGTTGATCGCTGTCGTAGGCGTCAAAAATAAATTACACTTTCTTACTACTCAAAATATATAATGAAGCAAGGGCAAGAAATGATCGTTCCCACAGAGAGGTCTTGGTTGTCAAATTGATTCGGTTTCCTATAAATAATACCGGGGGTTTTGTGATTTTTATAAAATTATAACTAAATAAAAGCAAACAATAAAAAGTAAACACGCAAATCAAGGATGAGAAAGTATTGGTCATGGATTTCATCTTCAATCACAAACATGTTTTCAACACAATAACTAGAATTGATATTTTAATCTCAACCTTTATCAAAGGCCCTAGAATACCTTGATCGCAAGAATATCCGCTAATACCCTCTTGTCATCAACAAACACATTAAAAGATGCGAATATGAATTCTATCTAAAAGAACAACCTAACGTGTAAAAGCACTAATCAAGTTTAATTCCCTAGATGCATTAGGTTCTATGAAATCAGGCCAATCAAAGCAATCGAACGTGTAAAAGCACTAATTCAATTTAACAAAGGTTATGGTTCACATAAGATCATAAGAATATATCACTACAAACTATAATCTTATTTATGCTACTTGCAATCAGGAATTATCACTTTTGCGTATAATAACCCTAATCTAGCAAAAGACATGCATGTGAGTTCTACCAATTTGCAACTTGACAAAACAAACATTCAATCATATGACAATATTAATGGTGAATCATAAACGATAATATGAGAGAAAACTTGAACAAAAACTCATGTTTGGAATTCCAACTAATCCATAACCAAAAGAAAACTCTAGCTCATATTCATGGAGTTCATAACAAGAAGAAAGAGAAAAAACTTCATGGTTCTAAACCCTAGAAAATAAAGTAGAGGCAAAAAGATAGAATATCCCAATTAGGTAAAAGTCTTCTCTTTTTATATGTTTCTCAATTTCCATAAAGGATACTCCTTCCAATATTAGGTCTTCTCAAAACCCATCTCCAAGTGGTCCACCAAGCCCATGTGTGAGAAAAAACCCATGTAAAATTATGTCCAAAATTCGTTGTAGGAAAATCGTATTATCGCTTGAAATCGCACGTGAGAAGTCGTCGTCGACATCTCAGTGATTGGCAAAGTCAACCCGGTCACCGGTCAAACGAGTCAACTCGGTCGGTTTACTGAGTCAGGGCCGAATCATTGAGTCAACTCGGTCAGTACCGAGTTAGATGGAGTCAGATGAGTCAGGTCTGAGTAGCCTGACTAGGCTTGGCATGAGCCATTGCAGGCCTAAGCTTCTGCTGCACTATCATTGTGCTTCACTATTTAAACTCCAGCCATGATGGCCCTGTATGTTGCATCTTTACCAGCCTACACTTCACCAGAACTTGTATCTTCTCGCCTTCAAACTCCACTCTCTCTTGCTAAAACCATTCAATCACACACCAAACCAAACTGCAGCTGCAATACCACTGCCTGCTCCAACCCATAGCACCAGCCTCAGTTAGACAATACACAACACATTTAGCTTTTGCTGCAATCTTTGCTCAGCTCCAAACCTGCAACCAAGCATGCCTCTCTATCACAGCCGCAATACCTCAGTTTCATCAACTTGCACAACAGCACCAGCACCTGCAGCACTTCAACTCTGCAGCTTTCATTGCAGCACAATCTGCAGCACAGCCTCATTGACACACACCATCAGAGCCTTAGCCATTCTATTCCCGCGATGTGCTCTGTAATTGCATCAGGCTCGCACTGGTCTCCATCGAATCCTCGCAACCCCATGGCATCTCTTGTCCAACTGCAATTGCTTCAACTCTTCTTTCTTGTACCACCTGAGCCGCACAACCATCCATCCATTACTGTAATTCTGGAGCAGCTGTAACCAAATCAAACAGCACACCCACACACTCAAACATCCACCATCTTCTTCCCTGTAACATACAAATCACCACCAATAGCTCTTGCCTGCAATGAGCTCAAGCCATCGGAACTGCGACTGCATCAGAGCCACGACATCACACACAACAGCATCAGTTAAACCCCATCACCTGCACCTGTACCACATTCCATACATATGCAATTTCTCATGAATACCAGCTCTCATCTTGTTTCTTTTCCAGAAGCTTTGCACCATCATCTCACCGGGCAAAGAACACCACACAAACACCACCATCCAATTATAACTCCACCGTTATATTGCACAACTACATGACCATTGCCTCAGTCATTTCAACCACCTACCATCAGACCAACATCCTTCTGCCATCTAAACCAATTCAAACTTGTAATCTCCTCAAATCTCGGAAAAAGATCTCGCCTTCTATCTTTACAAACCCTCAAGTAAATTCCTCCATGGCACACCACCGAGATCTTCTTTTCCCCGAAATTCACAAGACCCACATCACTATAACTTCGATTGAGGCTCAAATACGAGATAACCCATCCTTCAATAGCAAGGATTCATCAATTCCTTCTTCACATTCACTTCAAACACTAGCTCTTGATCGACATCATTTCGAGCATCGAACTTGAATCGAGTAATACCCATTCGTTATCAGGGCCACCTTCAACCTTCCTCTTTATTTCAACCATCAAAATAACTCAAACCCCAACTCTTTCTTCTCTGATTCTTGCTTGCCTCAAAACCCTAATCAATTTCCATCGTCAGAACCTCAATTTCACCAGCAGCAACCAGTTATTCTTCCAATAACGCCATCTCTGATCCATACACAGACTAACAATCAACCTATCTTCAATTTCATAACAGACTCCCAATTTCCTTCTTACTCTTCAATCAAATCACCATCTGCAATATCTTCTCTGTGTCTTCATCACGGCCATTAGCACCAGAACTCATTTTCCATTTCAGGCCTCAGTGATTTCCCGATTGATTCTTAACAAGACTGAACGAGATCTACTCTCTAATTTTGATCTTCTCACTCAATTTCTCGAACTATTTCTCAGAAGTATTAACAACAGCAGCTACCCCCATTTCAGGTGTAATGGAAGAAAATGATTGAGAAGATTACTCTTCTCGATTTAGGGCTGGATAGTTTGGGATTGGATAGTTACACGTACCCCAGTGATAGGGACCACCCCACTCATTAGATAAGGGATACCCTGAATGATCAGCTGGCCTGTCTTTAGTGTTCTTCCACATAGAGGTGCCCCTTAACCGTGACTCGGCTCCAGATGATGTTCGCCCATGAAATGATAATTTTCCCTTTTTACTCTAATTGGGTGATTTGTCCATCTTTTCGTCCGTGCGACTCCAGGGTACCTAATAACTCAAAAACACGCGTAAAGTACATAATTCACCAGAAAAATAGCAAAGAAAGCGTAACTACTAGATAGTAAATTAGGTGTTTTAGACACCTATCAGATTCCCCCATACTTAGACTTTGCTAGTCCTCGAGCAAATCAAACAAAACAATTCTAAAGAATACATACAACTCCGTGTCGTCGAGGCTACGGTCACTTTTAGCATAAATAACAAGCCTTTAAACCCCTAGGTGTCCCTAGTGGACGAGTTATAGTCTCGTGAGGGTTTACTAGAGATATACCCACAAAACCTACTTTTCCAACTTACTAGTTCTCCGTAATGATAGCATCCAACGCGCAAAGAAGACATAGAAATTCTGCACACTAGTCATAAGAAGTTAGACACATAAATGAACACAATCTCATCCTTAAAAGTTGAGAGGGAAATAACCATCCCTATCGAAAGAAATTCGGGTTCGGAGTGATCAAAAGTCTCGACTCTGCCTCACAAGAAAGGGTTTTATGAAGTTGCTCTCAATAATAAAACAGCTTTACGGGTCACACATGTGTCCATGTAGGAATGAAGAGAGAAATCCTACGACACGTTGAATGGTAGGAAGGCAAAAACCCTCCGAAGTATTTTGAAAACCCACATCTTTTATTTATTTTTGAAAACCCATTTTTCTGACGATCTCTTCGAAAGGAAATCAACCACTTAACGAAGGTGGGAATATGCTTACTTACCTCGTTATCCGTTCGGCGTGCAGCTAGCTCACAACATCCATAGAAACGTCTTCGGTCTTCTATCGGTGTCTTCATCTTCGTCTTCGGTCTTCAACTCTTGATGATAACTCTTGAACTGCGTAGAATCTTGACAATGTGATTCTTTCCCTCAAATTCCTTGTCGCTTGAAACTTCATTATAGATATTCCTTCTTCCATTGGCTTTATTGAAAGAATACAAAACTAAAAACGAATTATACAAACCCAATATATATATATATATTTTATTTTTTTTAGGAGACAAGAAAAATAAATACAAAATAAAAACAAAACAAAATAATAAAAACTATTAACGAACCTAAAAAACTCTCTTGTTTTTTTTTTTCTCTCTCTTTTTTTTTTCTTTTTTTTTTTTCTAATTTTCGTTTTTCGTTTTTTTTTTTTTTTTTTTTTTTAAGACAAGAGAAAGTAAAATACAAATAAAAATAAAAACGTAAGTACAAAGGCCATGGTGTAAGTACTTTACCGCTTGATTCTTCACAACTTATATGTCTTGATATCTTGATATCATAAACTTCTCGAACTCTCATCTTGATAATTTTCACTCTTGTACAATAGTCTTCAACTTATAAAAATTCTGCTCCTTGTTTTGTTGCTTTACTAGAATCAAATCTGCTCAGTTGCATCATTTATTTGTAAACCTCGAACGTGTTCAACTTTCCTTCAAATTTGTGATGCCTCTTGTTGATGATGATGGTGTTTCTATGGATCTGTTGGTGTAAAGAGAGATAAGGTGGATGGTGCTAATCGAACAAGATTACAAGTGGTATGTAAGTTAGCAATTCGATGTCACCATCATGATTGATAAAAATAGCACTAAGAGATCAAAATAGTGCTTCTATTAGTGGGAGGTTGGGCAGCTCACCATTCTTCCCGAATTTACGTACGGTGACACACACTCTAAAAGCACTATTTTGACAGGTACAAAGAATTGAAGGTCGGTGCCTCACATTATGTAACATGGGTAGTCTCCACTATGGGGGACCACTACTCTAATACCGAATTCAGTCTCTGCACCTTATTTGCCTGGCATGGTTAAATCCAACTTAACTCTCATACAAGTAAGAAACCCGATCATGTTCTCTGTCATCTCTAAGTTCACCACTCTTATGAGATTCTCGATGTAATCTTAGCGACATGTATACTATGTGACTCTAAACTAACTACAAGTTGGAGTTTTTTATTCAAATATATACAAAAAAATTGAAAATTTTGACTCAAAAAGGCTAAAAACTCTATATGCAAAAGACTCCCCACACTTAAACTTCACATTGTCCTCAATGTGTAAAACCGAAAATTCTGAATTTGACGTAACAGCAGATAAAACGCAAAAACTGTACAAATTGGTAAGGAATTTGGAAAAACTCCATTTCACAAAAATTGTTCATCTACGTGTTTTCTATAAAGTGTCAAAAGGGCACAGTGTTTTGATAAACGGTATGACAGTTATGGTCTCTGGATTGAACTACGTGTAGTCTGAATTTTTCTGACGAAAAGGTATTCGTCATAATTCTCTTCTAAGATAGATTCCGGACTCAATGAAATTAAACATGGGGATGCAAATATCATATGAAAACTATAAAAATAAATAAATAAAAGGGTTTAAGATACAAAACCTATGGGTTGCCTCCCATTTAGCGCTTGGTTTAAAGTCGTCGCCCGACTCTTTTGTTATCGTCCATATACCAACAATCTGAAAAGTTGGGGATCCTTCCATGTAACCTGTTTTGCAAACACTAGCTTCACACAAATATTAGTAATATAAAACAGAAACGAAGCTATAAACCGATAAAAGTCTCCCCCACACTTATTCTTGTCCACACTTGGAAGTGTATAAAGAATATAAAAGTCGTGGATTACCACGGTTTCTTGTTCCAAACCTGCATAGTATGAGAATCAAGTATCTCTAGATATCGGGAAAAAAGTCATTCAACAATACTCTGAAGCACATACATTCAAACCAATAAGAGGTAAAGGAGAAGAAATAATAGGCAACGGGTTAGACAAACCTTGCACAATCTCTTGTATTACGGAATCCTCTTCATCCTTGAAAAACTCAAGTGAATATCACCTCATGTATATCATGGTCCTCTATCAAACTTTGCAACCATTCTTCATCTGTTTCTGCCTTAACCAAAGTTTCGACATAAACATCATCATTACAATCATATGCAAGCTCAATTGGGTCTTCCACAATAGTGGTCATAACGGTCTCATTCTCAACACACTCCTTTTTGTTGTAAGGCACATACTCTTTTGCGGATCCAAATTTTATTATAAGAAACTTTTTTAGAACACTCGAAAATGCATCATCCTCAAGTTCCACCCTTTGAATAGGCTCTTGATCATTATTAAGATCAATGCTCGAGTAATCTACACAAGTGTCATCATATTCCTCTTCGTCTTCATATTGATCCCAAAAAGACTCCATTGCACACTCTGGGATGTCACCATGAGTTGTTTCAAGCAATGCATCATAATCACCGTCACTATCATAGTCAACATAAGATTGGTCCTCGCTGAATTTAGTGTTGCTAATCTCGAACTCATCCTTTTGAATAGGTGACTTTTCATTATTACGATCAAAAGTGTTGATGGTGGATTTTCGTTCAAGGTTAAATTTGTAAAAAACCAGATAAATCATGCGCTGACATCTTGTAAAAGATAAAACCATTTATAAGTGTTGGATATTCCCTCACTTAATTCACCAAGAATGGATCATGTAGCAACAATCCCTTCTTGTGAATTTCATATCACCTTGTATTTCTGTACTCATTATCGGTGTGGCATGATGACCGAGTGTTACTCTTACAGAGTAACACGAACCTCCAAGCACTATAATGAATCATTATCGATGTGGCATGAGACCGAGTGTTACTCATATAGAGTAACACGAACCTCCAAGTACTATAATGAAACCATGTACGAAATACGCATGTTGATGCTCGGTGTGTTATATTAGCCCGAGCCCTCTCGGTGTGTTATACTAGCCCGATTGATCCTCTCGGTGTGTTATACTAGCCCGATTGAGCATCCGGACTTGAATCGTATAAGTCTCCTGATATGATCTCGATCGCAGTCATCCAACTCCATAAGCATGATTGGATGACCGCAGATCAATTCCATCACCCCAAGCATGGTATGGAATACCCACGGCCTTAGCTTGCCAAAAAGAAAACCGTTCATACCAAGCATTATGACGGAAAACCCTAAATTAGGGTTTGCGGCATATTACATATATTGCAAAGTAGTCTCAACCATCCATCTTCGCAGGTATAGATGGAGGGTCTAGATGTAGACTCAAAGGGCCCGAGCATGTCAACACGATCACCGTGAGACCGGGCACACACTTGACCGGTCCGGTCAAGACCAACAATGTTTGGACGTGACAAAATCGTCCCCCAAACAAGAGGTGGCGCACGGCTTTGAAAGCCAAATTAGGGTTTCAAGCCATCACGTGCGTCCATCTTCTCCCACGAATGAGGGTCACGGATTAGATTAAACAGTCCGATCATACCAAAGATGATCACCGTGGGCCCATCTATCTCCTCATGCGGTCGGCCAAGGAATATCATGCCCGGCTAATCCAAAACGCCGCCCCAAACATGCGTGGTTACACTTCCCAAATTGCAAATTGATCTCGACCGCTCAACTTCACCGAATGATTTGAATGGCTTAGATCACGTTTTCATGAGATAATCGGTATAAAGTGTGAACATCAACCTACCACCTACACGGTGGGAGTGATCGACCAAGACCGACCAAGGACGGTTGTCTTGAACGCTGCGGGAATATCACGCGGTTATCAACTCCTTTGGGTAAGAAATTTTGCCGCGAAATCGATCTCAACCACTCAACTGGCTAGGTCAATTTGAGTGGCCTAGATCGCGCCTTCTTGGGAAAGTGAGACATGGACGTGTACACCGGCATGCCATCAACATGCATGACCGGTCGGTCCTCTCCAAAGCCCTTCCCATGCTTGGTTTCGACTAAGTGAAGAGTGATGCTTGCGCACCTCTTCAAAAAAAAAAAAAACCCTAGTATTCATTAACGGTGCGAGATGAGTGTCTCAAACATCATCTCATCCGTTCAACTTCACCCGACTTGGTTATACAACCCCTGGTCGGGAGTTATTTGGTTAGTGAGCGTCATTACCCATCACTTTACCACACCACAATGCAGTACTCCGATAAAATACACACGATACTTCACAAGTATCGACTTTCTCGAATAACGCGCATTATTCAATTCCAGATTACATGCTATCTTTCGTGGATCCACGATCCGCACATTCTAGACATCAATCATGTCACAAATCGGGGATACATACTGGGGTATTGGTAAAGGCGGTTTACAGCAGTGCGGCGTGCAACGCGCCATCACAAGAACGTGTCGGAAGTCATGGACGGTTAGAGATGAACAGGAGAAGTGGGCAAGACCGGTCGACGCACAACCCACTACTCCATCACTCCACTTCCTCCACTTCCCACGAGAGACGTGAATGAGGCTCAATGACTTGTATAAATAGGTTCTCCGCCCTATTTCAAACAACAACACAAGTTCAGACGAGACAGAAAATCAAGTGTTAATACAAAAATCGTATTCAAACACCCAGAGCCTCCTTACATTAACCGTAAGCCTGCTCACTTTTCTGTCACAAGTCATAAGCAAGCCAACACCTTCACAATCTCAACACCTTCTTCGCTTCCCTCCCTAAGATCAACCCCATCTCCTTCACTTTGTGACCGAAACAAGTCCGGAACGGCCATTTCTTGGTTTAGCTAGGACTTGCACATTGATCTCTCGAATCTACAAGCACTCATCGCGCAGTGCATTTGTTTAGGGTTTAGATTCATTCCTCATCAACACCCCAAATTACCAAATTCTGCAGGAGTAGTTTTCACCCATAAACAATTGGCGACCACGGTGGGAGATTAATCTCTGGTTTGTAAAGTCAATTTCTTCGAAATTCAATTCAATTTCATCAATTTCAAAAAGGGTAGATCTTAGAACCAATTCAATCAACAATTCATCCCAAGATGGTGGAACTGAGGTCCGGAGCAGCAATCAATTCTGATGGAACCAGCATGGATAACACTCCCGGTGTTGATGTACCCGTCAGTGGAGCTACAACAGTCAATACATCTCGTGGAGCCGTACTTCGTCACCAACACTAGCGGAGCAGAGACATTCCAAAGAGGGTGTAACGCCTCCCATCAACGAGCCAGAGCAGCCGCAAATCCCGGCATCTCCTCAAGCGTAACGCCTCCCGGTGATCACCCGAGAGCAACGACGTTCACTCCTTCATCGTGACGAGGAGCGGGGAGGCACAAGAGGAGGACCACCGTCTATTACCGCGTGCGAGACTTGATGAGAAACATGAAGTTCTTGCTAAGACCCAAACAGATATGGCCGCAACTCGAAGGAGGTACTCACTTTCCTCAAGACCTTGACTCGAACGATTGCCGCAGATTCACGTCAATCTTTGGAGCCAACAAGAGATGCCTTCAATTCACCCGTGAAAAGCGTTCCCACTTGGACAAGCTCGTGTTGCCCCCTGAATGTTCAAGAGAAAGGGACCAGCCACCCAACTTCATCACACGTGAGGATCTAGAACGACTCCTCCAAAGCCGAGGTAAAGGGAAATCGACGGATGCACACCAACACCAACCGCCATACCTCAAGATATGCAACGGATCCCTCTTTCAAGAGGATACACCTCTCCCCGTTCTCCCTCTACGACGGTACTGGTAATGCTCGTGAACACGTCTCTCGATTCTTGGAATCCTTGGGGGAACATGAATACAATCATGTTCTACGCCTAAAAGAATTCTCGAAATCACTTACGGGAGGGCATACACAGTACAACAACATTGCGCCTAACAAAGATATCCAATTGGAGCGAGATGGTCAGTGCTTTCTACATGAAGTATTTCTTTGTGTCCTGAACAAATCACGTTTTCAGATCTGGGAAGAATCCTCCATTGAACAACGAACATCCCAACGATTTCGTTAAAGGTTGAGTAACCCAAGCGCTAGATTGTCACGACCCGAATGTCACCGAACGACAATTGGTGGAATTGTGCATCAATGGGATGATACCCATATACCGCGCTTTGCTAGAGAATCTGGGCTTTCAAACGTTCTCTGAACTCCACGAAGCTGCAAAACGTTTCGAAGAACAATCGCACTGCAAGACTACTAGAAAGAACCAGAGTTGTTCAAGTGAAGAATTGCGTGAAAGTCGAGGAAGCAGGCGTCTTACGAACAAACAATACAACACTCGGTCCTTCTGTGAGTGTAGTAGGCAGAGGAGAAAAAGGAAAGCCGATAGCGGAACAACAAACCAAGCGAGCATCCCGGCACACAAGACTTCGTCTCAAAAGGAATGGACAAAACTCCCGCCTAACGCAAAAGACACAGAGTTTTCCTTTTCCCATGGATGAAGTGATAGAGCTCCTGGAAGCATGGATCCAAGACGAGGCCGTAAAGCTGCCCCTGTCAAAGCGCCCTCCGACCGAGGAAGAAATGGCAGATCCCAAATATTGTTGCTACCATAGGTTCGCCCATCATCCAACCAAAGATCAGAATAAAGTTGAAACAAATATTCAAGGAAAAGGTAGAGACAGGGGAACTCCAGCTTTGGAAACGAAGGTGTTCATAGAGATCCTCTACCTATCAGGAACTGCATGATTTCTGGGGATTCTGTTTACAAGACCGTACAATCTATGATGGAGCGCATATGTGAAATCTTGTACTTCTCCAAAGGACAGCGCAAGACATATTTACGGCCCTCAACCACGTTGTGTCAGGGAGGCGTTTACATCCAGTAGCAGTCCAGGAACCCCAGTCTTTCCTGAAAGACATGAGCAATGGAAACTGGGGACTCCTAACCGTCACTCGTTTGAGAAACGTTGAGTTTGATAACGCGTTGATCGATACGGCTTCAGAATTTAACATCATTACTGTCAAGACCTTGAGAGCGGCAAAGATCTCAAAGCAAGAAGCTACTTGTCATCCAACTGTGGTCAGGGGTTCAGGAGGAGAACTCAGAGATTCATATGGATACATCGACCTTGAAGTCAAAGTAGGAGATGTCTCAACACAAGCAAGGTTCTACGTAGTCAAAGATCATCCCAACTACGACATGATCCTAGGGCGCTCTTGGATGCATGACAACAAAGCCATACGAAGTCTGTCCTCTACCAGTTTCGATACCCGAAAGAGTCTCCAACACGCCCGCTGGACCACTCGATGATTGTCATTTGCACGCGCACCAAAGAATCCTGCCAATATGACACAACTTCCTTGAGAGCACGTCCGCATACACCGAAAGGTTCCGATCCAAGTAAGTCTCATCACGCAACTCTCTTGCAACCTACCGCCCCTCATTCCGACAAGTCCTGGGACTGGCTCCAACCAACAAACCAACCCCGGCTAGGGAGATGTGAATGGGAAGCCGCCCTTTCAAACGTTTTATCAAGAGCATAGAGGCTGTCTTGGTCAAAGACAACAAGGCCAAGGTCCAAGTGTCTGCACGCTCAAACCCATTCGGGATTGGAGACCTGGTGACGAAGACGACTACATTCAATGTTGGAAGCATGACGGTGAAGGTGACCACTCCACCGACTCACCCGCCGAAAGAGAAGACGAACCATACCCGGGAGCAGATGTTATCCTAGAGGCTACCGCAAGCTCATCAACGCCGATAACCTGGAGGGCATAACAATTCACTCACGATGGCTCAAACCTTACCGAACTTAAGATACTATGCTATCACTTTCCAGCATCCTCCACTCCTTAAAACGCTGTGCTATATTTTTCCAGCGTGTTTCCTTTTACAGTTTCATGTCATGTTTGTAATCCCTCCAGAAAATGATTGCAATACTTGCATTCATAGTTAGGGTTTCAATTTTCAATTAAAGCATCATTTTTCATCTGAGAACCTCTCCACTCCTAAAGACACAAAACCCTGAGCCAGCCTAAATCAACTAGAGCAAGAAAGGAAACCCTAAGCAAACATTTCGCGGGAGGGAGGAAATAGAACGTGTGCGCAAGAAGTGATTTGAGCAATCTGCCCCAGCAAAGCCAGGAAGATCTTGCATCAAGAGTACAGTCTGTGGATATTCCGCTATAATATTATTTCTTTTACCATTAAGAATTACGTGTGAAGGCACACTCTAGCACTCCGAGGAGTTTCAATTCCGCTTTGACAAAAGGGTTATATATAAAAAAAAAAAAAAACTTTTGTTCAAACAATAAAACGAAAGAAGACTTGAACTCACCTGCCATCGAGTACAAGGAAGATATTCAAATGTACGGAACATGCTTGGGAAAGAAAGAAGGAAATTTAATCGCTAAGGGAGTCACCGCCGCATCACCGATGCATTCCGCTCCATCACTGCTGATGCGCCTCCTTCGAATCTCCCTCGCTTGCATCGACATCTCTGCAGCGTCACGCTCCATCCTAACATCATCAAAGCAGGAGCATCAAAAGGCACATCAACATCGAGCCGCAGTGATGCTTTCAAATGTTCAAGTTCGCTCAGATCGGAATCAAGGATTATCACGCCATCCGGGATTGGGTAATCGCGCCTTTCTTCATTCAGAGGTCGCTCATGCTCAACTCTCCGCCTCTTCAACCTGCGCCGCAAACCTCTCGCCCCTTTGCGCTTACTAGCGCTCGCAACGCTTCTTCGCGCCCACCGCTCCTCCATGTCAATTGCAACAAAAGAGCACGAGATACGTCCTCTCGGCAATACGAAGGTATGGAATAGACATCCCTCGTATAACACGACCGACTTCGCGAAGTGGAAGATCGATCTTAGCCATTACTTCTTCGTGCGCATGGTTTTCGTGCTTGTCAACTTCAAAACTTCTTCCCGGGAAGCAACAGAATGAGCGTCCTCCGCTTCCATGATAAACTGCAAAGGAGAGGAGGTTATGAGCACAAAAAATAAAATATATATATATATCAAATCTATCAATCAGAAAATCAGAGCAGTACCTGAGATATGGAATAAACAACCACGTGAGATGATTCTTTATAATCTCACAAGTCGACAGAACAATCTCACAAGTCGATTTAACCCCGAGAAGGAAAAGAAGTCTTTACTTACCACCTATGAAGGTGCTAATTCGGGATAACAATCGATGAGGCTTATCAGATATACTTGAGGAAAGCCGTATATGATGAAAGAAATACACCTGAAGGGGCGGCCGAGCTCAGACATGTACAAGAGGAAACAAGGCGACTCACCAGTTCAAGTCCTGTTTCCTTCGCATCCCTAATCAGGACCAACCAGTTCCTGTGGAAACGCCCGACAATGTGAAACTATCCAGTAAATATGTATTCACTCTAGCTTAGTCATTTTCGTATGTCACCATCACATGCCTACCACACAATAGTGTAACCATTGTGTGCTAGGCGGGACTTAATGTTGATGGTGGATTTTCGTTCAAGGTTAAATTTGTAAAAACCGTAAAAATCATGCGCCGACATCTTATAAAAGATAAAGCCATTTATAAGTGTTGGATATTCCTTACTTAATTCACCAAGAATGGATCATGTAGCAACAATCCCTTCTTGTGAATTTCATATCAGCCCTTGTATTTCTCGTACTCATTATCGGTGTGGCATGATGACTCGAGTGTTACTCTTATAGAGTAACACGAACCTCCAAGCACTATAATGAATCATTATCAAGTGTGGCATGAGACTCGAGTGTTATATATAGAGTAACACGAACCTCCAAGTAATATAATGAAACCATGTACGAAATACCCGTGATGGCTGATGCTCGGTGCTATACTAGCCCGATTGAGCCCCTCTCGGTGTGTTATACTAGCCCGATTGAGCATCCGGACTTGACTGTATAAGTCTCCGGATATGATCTGATCGCAGTCATCCAACTCCATAAGCTTGATTGGGTGACCACAGATCAATTCCATCACCCCAAGCATGGTATGGAATACCCACGGCCTTAGCTTGCCAAAAGAAAACCGTTCATACCAAGCATTATGACGGAAAACCCTAAATTAGGGTTTGCGGCATATTACATATGTTGCAAAGTAGTCTCAACCATCCATCTTCGGAGGTATAGATGGAGGGTCTAGATGTAGACTCAAAGGGCCCAGAGCATGTCAACACGATCACCGTGAGACCGCCTACACACTTGACCAGTTGGTCAAGACCAACAATGTTTGGCCGTGACAAAATCGTCACCCAAACAAGAGGTGGCGCACGGCTTTGAAATCCAAATTAGGGTTTCAAGCCATCACGTCCATCTTCTCCTAAGAGACGAATGGAGGGTCACGGATTAGATTAAACAGGTCCAGCCATACCAAGCATGATCACCGTGGGCCCGTCTATCTCCTCATGCGGTCGGCCAAGGCATATCATGCCCGGATAATCTAAAACGCCCGCCTAAACATGCGTGGTTACACTTCCCAAATTGCAAATTGATCTCGACCGCTCAACTTCACCTAGGATGATTTGAATGGCTTAGATCACGTTTTCATGAGATAATCAGGTATAGGTGTGAACATCAACCTACCACCTACACGCTGGAGTGATCGACCAAGACCGACCAAGGACGGTTGTCTTGGAACGCGTGCGGGAATATCACGCGGTTATCAACTCCTTTGCGGTAAGAAATTTCTGCCGCAAACCGATCTCAACCACTCAACTGTGCCGGTAAATTTGAGTGGCCTAGATCGCGCCTTCTTGGGAAAGTGAGACATGGACGTGTACACAGGCATGCCATCAACATGCATGACCGGTCGGTCCTCTCCAAAGCCCTTCCCATGCTTGGTTTCGACCAAGCTGAAGAGTGATGCTTGCGCACCTCTTCAAAACCCTAGTATTCATTAACGGTCGCAGATGAGTGTCTCAAACATCATCTCATCCGTTCAACTTCACCAGCTTGGTTATACAACCCTGGTCAGGAGTTATTTGGTTAGTGAGGCATCATTACCCATCACTTTACCACACCACAATGCAAGACTCGTGATAAAATACACACGATACTTCACAAGTATCGACTTTCTGAATAACGTAGTTATTCAATTCAGCATTACATGCTATCTTTCGTGGATCCACGATCCGCACATTCCAGACATCAATCATGTCACAAACTTGGGGGATACATACTGGGGTATTGGTCTGGCAGTTTATGGCGTGCAGCAGGCAACGCCATCACAAGAACGTGTCGAAGTCATGGACGTTAGAGATGAACAGAGAAGTGGGCAAGACTGGTCGACGCACAACTCCACTACTCCATCACTCCACTTCCTCCACTTCCCACGAGAGACGTGGAATGAGTTTCAATGACTTGTATAAATAGGTTCTCCGCCTCTATTTCAAACAACAACACAAGTTCGGCAGAGATAAAATCAAGTGTTAATACAAAAATCGTATTCAAACACCCAGAGCCTCCTTACATTAATCGTAAGCCTGCTCACTTTTCTGTCACAAGTCATAAGCAAGCCAACACCTTCACAATATCAACACCTTCTTCGCTTCCCTCCCTAAGATCAACCCCATCTCCTTCACTTTGTGACCGAAACAAGTCTGGAACGGCCATTTCTTGGTTTAGGCCGGACTTGCACAGATTGATCTCTCGAATCTACAAGCACTCATCGCGCAGTGCATTTGTTTAGGGTTTAGATTCATTCCTCATCCACACCCAAATTACCAAATTCTGCAGGAGTAGTTTTCACCCATAAACAAAGAGTTGAGTTAACTACACAATTATCAACGAAAGTGCCCAAGGATTTGCCTTTTTCAACATTAGCATCAATCAAATATTCATCACAAACCATATGCACATTTGAATTATCCATATATTCCTTGCATTGATCAATGCCTCTTCGCAAGCTAGCAATACCTTCACGAAGTTCTTGGAGTTGCTCGCTCGTAGTCTCTTTTGCTTTTGAAATTCTTCTTGTAAAAAGTTGGAAACTTTGTCTATAAAGTTAGAGACTTTTTGTTCACGAGCATAAGAATCCTTCCATCCTTGTGGTTGTTCACACACATAGCCGCCATAAGGTTGTTGAGGAAAACCACAAGGTTCCATGGAATATTGGTCATAACCAATGAATTGGTTTTGATTATACCCCTGGAATTGGTAGTCGTCATATTGTTGAGATTGTTGAAAACCGTATCCATTTATGTAACATGCTCCTTCCATGAGAAACAAGCACCTGAAATAAAATTCTCAAACCAAAGTTAAAACCCAGAAAATAAGAAAAATAAAACAAAAACTAAAAACAAAAATAAGAAACCAAAAACAATTGACAACCGCCGTTTGCCTCCGGGCGGCAAGCGGCGCCAAAATTTGATCATTTGTCGTAGGCGTCAAAAACAAATTACACTTTCTTACTACTCAAAATATATAATGAAGCAAGGGCAAGAAAGGATCGTTCCCACAGAGAGGTCTTGGTTGTCAAATTGATTCGGTTTCCTATAAATAATACCGGGGGTTTTGTGATTTTTATAAAATTATAACTAAATAAAAGCAAACAATAAAAAGGAAACACGCAAATCAAGGATGAGAAAGTATTGGTCATGGATTTCATCTTCAATCACAAACATGTTTTCAACACAATAACTAGAATTGATATTTTAATCTCAACTTTTATCAAAGGCCATAGAATACCTTGATCGCAAGAATATCCCGCTAATCTCCTCTTGTCATCAACAAACACATTAAAAGATGCGAATATGAATTCTATCTAAAAGAACAACCTAACGTGTAAAAGCACTAATCAAGTTTAATTCCCTAGATGCATTAGGTTCTATGAAATCAGGCCAATCAAAGCAATCGAACGTGTAAAAGCACTAATTCAATTTAACAAAGGTTATGGTTCACATAAGATCATAAGAATATATCACTACAAACTATAATCTTATTTATGCTACTTGCAATCAGGAATTATCACTTTTGCGTATAATAACCCTAATCTAGCAAAAGACATGCATGCGAGTTCTACCAATTTGCAACTTGACAAAACAAACATTCAATCATATGACAATATTAATGGTGAATCATAAACGATAATATGAGAGAAAACTAATTTATTGAACAAAAACTCATGTTTGGAATTCCAACTAATCCATAACCAAAAGAAAACTCTAGCTCATATTCATGGAGTTCATAACAAGAAGAAAGAGAAAAAACTTCATGGTTCTAAACCCTAGAAAATAAAGTAGAGGCAAAAAGATAGAATATCCCAATTAGGTAACAGTCTTCTCTTTTTATATGTTTCTCAATTTCCATAAAGGATACTCCTTCCAATATTAGGTCTTCTCAAAACCCATCTCCAAGTGGTCCACCAAGCCCATGTGTGAGAAAAAACCCATGTACAATTATGTCCAAAATTTGTCGCCGGAAAACTGGTATTACGGCTGGAAATCGGCCGGAGAAGTCGCCGGCGACATCTCAGGTGACCGGCAAAGTCAACCCGGTCACCGGTCAAACGAGTCAACTCGGTCGGTTCATCGAGTGTGGCCGAATCATTGAGTCAACCTCGGCCGCACCGAGTTAGATGGAGTCAGATGAGTCAGGTCTGAGTAGCCTGACTAGGCTTGGCATGAGCCATTGCAGGCCTAAGCTTCTGCTGCACTATCATTGTGCTTCACTATTTAAACTCCAGCCATGATGGCCCTGTATGTTGCATCTTTACCAGCCTACACTTCAGCTGTAACTTGTATCTTCTCAGCTTCAAACTCCACTCTCTCTTGCTAGAACCATTCAATCACACACCAAAACAAACTGCAGCTGCAATACCACTACCTGCTCCAACCCATAGCACCAGCCTCAGTTAGACAATACACAACACATTTAGCTTTTGTTGCAATCTTTGCTCAGCTCCAAACCTGCAACCAAGCATGCCTCTCTATCACAGCCGCAATACCTCAGTTTCATCAACTTGCACAACAGCACCAGCACCTGCAGCACTTCAACTCTGCAGCTTTCATTGTAGCACAATCTGCAGCACAGCCTCATTGACACACCATCAGAGCCTTAGCCATTTTATTCCCGCGATGTGCTCTGTAATTGCATCAGTGCCTGCACCTGGTCTCCACTGAATCCCTGCAACCCCATGGCATCTCTTGTCCAACTGCAATTGCTTCAACTCTTCTTTCTTGTACCACCTGAGCCGCACAACCATCCATCCATTACTGTAATTCTGGAGCAGCTGTAACCAAATCAAACAGCACACCCACACACTCAAACATCCACCATCTTCTTCCCTGTAACATACAAATCACCACCAACATCTCTTGCCTGCAATGAGCTCAAGCCATCGGAACTGCGACTGCATCAGAGCCACGGCATCACACACAACAACATCAGTTAAACCCCGTCACCTGCACCTGTACCACATTCCATACATATGCAATTTCTCATGAATACCAGCTCTCATCTTGTTTCTTTTCCAGAAGCTTTGCACCATCATCTCACTGGCAGCAACACCACACAGCACCACCATCCAATTATAACTCCACCTGCTATATTGCACAACTGCACCAGCCATTGCCTCAGTCATTTCAACCACCTACCATCAGACCAACATCCTTCTGCCATCTAAACCAATTCAAACTTGTAATCTCCTCAAATCTCAGAAGCAGCATCTCAGTCTTCTATCTTTACAAACCCTCAACAGAAATTCCTCCATGGCACACCACTGAGATCTTCTTTTCCCCTGCAATTCACAAGACCCACATCACTATAACTTCGATTGAGGCTCAAATACGAGATAACCCATCCTTCAATAGCAAGGATTCATCAATTCCTTCTTCACATTCACTTCAAACACTAGCTCTTCAGTCGACATCATTTCTGAGCATCAGAACTTGAATCTGAGTAATACCCATTCGTTATCAGGGCCACCTTCAACCTTCCTCTTTATTTCAACCATCAAAATAACTCAAACCCCAACTCTTTCTTCTCTGATTCTTGCTTGCCTCAAAACCCTAATCAATTTCCATCGTCAGAACCTCAATTTCACCAGCAGCAACCAGTTATTCTTCCAATAACGCCATCTCTGATCCATACACAGACTAACAATCAACCTATCTTCAATTTCATAACAGACTCCCAATTTCCTTCTTACTCTTCAATCAAATCACCATCTGCAATATCTTCTCTGTGTCTTCATCACGGCCATTAGCACCAGAACTCATTTTCCATTTCAGGCCTCAGTGATTTCCCGATTGATTCTTAACAGCAGCAACGAGATCTACTCTCTAATTTTGATCTTCTCACTCAATTCCTCGAACTATTTCTCGGAAGTATTAACAGCAGCAGCTACCTCCATTTCAGGTGTAATGAAAGAAAATGATTGAGAAGATTACTCTTCTCGATTTAGGGCTGGATAATTTGGGATTGGATAGTTACACGTACCCCAGTGATAGGGACCACCCCACTCATTAGATAAGGGATATCCTGAATGATCAGCTGGCCTGTCTTTAGTGTTCTTCCACATAGAGGTTCCCCTTAACCGTGACTCGGCTCCAGATGATGTTCGCCCATGAAATGATAATTTGCCCTTTTTACTCTTATTGGGTGATTTCTCCATCTTTTCGTCCGTGCGACTCCAGAGTACCTAATAACTCAAAAACATGCGTAAAGTACATAATTCACCAGAAAAATAGCAAAGAAAGCGTAACTACTAGATAGTAAATTAGGTGTTTTAGACACCTATCATTTGTTGAAGATTAAAGAAGATCTGAAGACAAAGAAGATTTCTTACTGGGTTCATAATCTTTTGTGTGGACAAAACTTGATTGGCTGGGATCCAACTATAATCGGTTTATCTTTGATAGATTTGATTGATTAGTTGCGTAGATCGGCATCATTATATAGTATCTTGATAGATCCTATTTTTGATTGAAAAATCTAAACTCTGCTACTTTGGTAGTTGTTGGATAGATAGATCTAAACCCGACAAAGGAGTTTATTGGATTAAACAGAAGAGCTTTTATCTAACTCATATCACTAAGATTGAATAGAGTTGTTACCGAACAGATTTGTTGTTCCTTTACTGTTTGGAATATGAACCAAAGGAATTGTTCCAGTGCGTGCACTTACTGAATGTCGTAAGCGCACGGATACTGAAGAAACAAGGTGAACTATAGGTTTAGTTGCTTGGTATCAACTATACAAAGTTGGTTTGATTTTGTATAGCGGCTTAATTTCGAGAGTATTGATTTGACTAGGTCTCGGGGTTTTTTCGCATTTTGCGGTTTCCTCGTTAACAAAATCTTGCTGTATCATTTACTTTTGTTTTCTGTAATTATAAATTTAAAGTAAATTACACAAACGTTAACTCCGTATTACTTAATAGTGATCCTATAGAGTTTGATTAAGTCCGAACCTATTATCAAGCAATCACACTTTGATTGTTGTATTGTCTCGATATCGTATCCATAGACGATCACACAAAGTGTGAATACCGATTCGTTGTATTGTCTTGACTCAGTCCATAGACAATCACTTTCGGTAAGAGGACTTATAGGTAGAGAAGTTTAAGATTGTGGTATATTTGGGTACCCTCGTCTTTCAATTGGTATTAGAGCAGGCAAACACGAAAAGATCTAACAATCCGTGTTTGGTGCGATCCAACCTATAAAAATTGAATCTAATGGGTGATTCAGTTAACGAAAATCAAGATGAAAGACCAAAGACATGAAAATGATATCTTACGTGAATCTACTGAACAATCTTATCCATATAATGTAGATTCTGATGATTGGCAAACTTGCCTTGAAAAATAACTTAATGAAATTTCTGAAGATGGTGACTCAGAAATTGATCAAGATGTTGAAGAAGATATGTCTGAATTTTCCTCATTACTAGGTGTTGTCTCTACGAAAAGACTATCTACCTCAGATGTGATTGGTCTTCTTGCTCCTCTTTGCAGAGAAAATAGGAAGCTAAAAAAAATATTCTATGGCTTCTTTTATGAATATTAGAATACCAGATATCTTCTTAAGGACTGCAAAGAAAGTCTGAACTCAAAAATCCTTGAGTTTGAGAATCTCAGTAGGAAACATTACTTGTTGAGTAAGAAACTTGTAGAAACTGAAGCAAGGATTCATTCTCAACATCTAATGAGTAAGGAACAAAATGAGTCTGTTTCCTTCAAAGAAAATCCTCTTTTGGACAAACTAACCAACGCCCTTAAAAACATCAAGAGCTTGGAAGAAGAAGTTGCAAGTCTAAGAAGACTCAATGATAGCACAATCAATTTGTCTTCCATGTTGGAGGCAGGAAGAAATCATGGCGACAAACGTGGATTGGGATATGATGGAATCGATACTTCATCAATCAACAAAGAAGTAAAATTTGTAAAGGCTGTTTGCTCTTCCGTTCCAGAAGAACTATCGAAACAAATTATTGTACCTGATCCATCTAAGAGCTCAAGTGAGATTTTGAAAGAAAACATCTCTGAAAGCAATCATAGTAAGTCTCAAACTAAAGACCACCATATTGACCGAACATCTCACAAAGGTAAGACTAAAGCCTCTACTTCCTTCAATAAGCATTGTTATTATTGTAGAGATAAAGGTCATATACTAAGGAATTGTAAAATTAGAAAGATGCAAGATGCTCTATCTTTTGTTTCAAAAGAGTTGAGTAAATTCATCCCTAAAAGATCTTCAGATCACCAGTGTCCTACTTTGAGACAAAAGAATTATTCATGTAATTAGAGTTCCCATTCTAAAAGAAAAATGATATAAAGGCTAATACCTTTGTCGATAGGAATGTAAGATCTGATGCTTCTTCTTGGAAAAATGCAATGTTGCAAGAGATGAAGAATCTTCATTCAAAATCTACTTACTTATAGACCCAGTCGAAGTGAAAGAAAAAGGGGTTCATCTAAAACAAGGTCTAAGAAAACAATCATGTTTTAATCTTAGATAAAAATGACTATGAAAGTCTAATTTAGACTAAATAATGATTTAAGAACATCCAAGAATATTGATACACGGTATCTCTTCAATAATATTAAAAGGAAAGAATGTTCAAAACATCAAGATAGATCTTGCTCTAAAAACAATTGTGAGACATCATGTTCATTTCAACAACTAAGTGTGTTGATCGAATTTTCAAACTCGTGTTCCATCCGAATAAATGGAAGTTCTTAAAAGGAGCACAAGAAAAGTATAAAACCGCACTTGATCTATCTCGCACTCATGAATAACTTAATGGTGGGTTTGTTTGAAGAATTCACCGTTTCCAGGAATTTATAATCCTATGGGATTATAAATTCTGAGAATCATGTAATTTCCTTGTGTGTTTGGTAACTAAATATAAATTCCTAGGATTTATAGAGTTTTCTATATTTAAGTCTTTATACCGCTTGCATTACCTCAAATCTTAAAATTGCATATATATGGGATTTAGAGTTAAAAAAAGTGGGTCCATAAATCCTTTGATAAGTTTCCCTAAAAATCTTAGGGGGAGGGGCTGACTCATATGGAGGATTTGTTGGAAAACCGAATCCTCGTAGGGAAACGTGATTCCAAGGGATCTGCAACCAAACATACAGAGGGAAACGTAATTCTACCAAATCCCCTGGACCCATGAATTCCACCTTTAAAATTCTATATCCAAACCCACCATAAGTATTTTTTTTCTCTAAATTAATAATACTCTTGTATTAGGAATGTTCATGATAAAATTGTTTAAAAATTCAAATTTCTTGAAAATAATATTTTCGAAAAAATCTTTTGATTCGTTTCCGAATGTGTATAAGAACAATGATTTAGGTATTCCAAAAGGGGAAACTTGGAAATCAAGTTTTGTCTGGTATATAAAAATCATCTATAGAACCGATACTCCTTCACAAAAGTCTTCGGTTCAGAGTGGATAGAAATACTATTGACATTGAATCTCAATTAAGAAAACTTGAAACCTTTCAAGTTGAGCTCAAATGCTATTTCTCAAAGGCACATAAGAAGAATCATATTTCTTTGAGCTTATGCTTATGTTGATGAGAGATTTTGAAATAGCTCGTGAACTTCTCAAAACTGCTGTTTTGAATGAAAAACTGCTAGAGTTGAATCTTTTGAAATTGATTGTGGAAGTGAATCTCTTAAAACGAAGACTCAATATTCTGAAAGAAAAGAGAAGACTCAAGAATCAGTGCACTGAAGAATCTTCGGTGAATAATAAGAGCACTTCTAGTGATTAAGTTATATGCTGTAATACTTAATCCCAAGAAAATAGACATCAGTTTTTGATTATTTCAATTATTGTGTAAGGTCTATTGCTGAATAAAACTATCTATTATTTATGAATAAAATAATTATTTTATAATTTTTTTTGTGATAGTTTTTCGATCACATAGCCTGTGCTTGAATGATTTATATTATTGCTATGTGTTTATGGGATGTTTGATTTCGGTTTTCTTAACCTTAATATTCGATCTCATATGATGTGTGAACCCTTATGGTTTGTGTGGCTTTTTGATTTAGCGGGATTAAGTTCTATCCCAAGTTGGTAGGCTTTATCAAAGGATCATAAGGTGTTCCGATTGAAACTCATATGTGAAAAAGTCACAATATGTTGAATCGATTCGTGTTTAACATAAAAGCATATGTGTTTCGGGTTTTCAACTTTTGCTATTTGCATTAGTTAAAACCGATTCAAAATTTCTCTGGTAAAGGTTGTGTTTCTTGTTGTTCTTTTGTTCGTGCGAGAGGATGACAACATAATGGGGGAAAGTTCTAACTTGAACTTGCGCTTAATGATATATCTTTCTGGGGAGAAGAGGATGCGGAATCTGAGGTAACAAATTTGTTAGTTAATCGTTTTCCTGTTTAAGAAAAGCTTGAGTTTATTGCATATATTTTGTTTTTGCTTAACAAAATTCGGTACAATTGATGTTTATTCCATTATGTATGTATAGATGTATGTGTGTGTGTGATATAATTGTTTCCGGTTAAGAAAAACTGGTTTGATATCTTTCTTTATTGTTTGGTATCAATTGTTTTAGACTTAACGAAATGTCGGTGCGATTCTTTGTGCTTTAATGTCTATGTTTGTTTCAATTGCTTCCAAGTTAAGAAAAATAATTGTGCAAGTCAATTTATTTGGTTTGTATGTCTTGTTTATGGCTTAACAAAATACAGGATCATTTGTTTAGTCCAATTCGATTCCGGATAAGAGAAACTAAGTTAATTCTGATCTTAGTTAGACTTATCAAAGTAAAGGATTCGGTTATTCAAGTCTAATCAATGCGTTGACAAGAAATATTAGTTGACTAACCTAGTATTTGTCTTGTCTAAAGTGAAAGGTCTAAGTTATTATCTGTGAAAAGGCGAGGGTACCCAAATATACCTCAAGCAAAAACTTTTCCTACCTATAAGTCCTTTCTCCGAAAGTGATTGTCTATGAACTGAGTCGAGACAATACAACTAATCGGTTCACACTTCGTGTGATCGTCTATGGATACGAGATCGAGACAATACAACAACGAAGTATGTTACTTGATAAAAAGGTTCGGACTTAACCAAACACAATAGGATTCACTTATCAAGTAAATAGGAATTAACGTTTGTGTAATTTACTTTAATTATAATAAAACAATTATAATGTGGAAATATAAAGTAAATGACACAACAAGATTTTGTTAACGAGGAAACCGCAAATGCAGAAAAACCCTAAGGACCTTGTCCGTAATTGAATACTCTCGTGATTAAGCCGCTACACAAAATTACACCTAACTTCGTATAGTTGAGACCAAGCAACTAAACCTATAGTTCACCTAGTTCCGTCTGTATTCCCACGCCTCCAACTTATACATAAGTCACGACTTGGAACAATTCCTTTGGTTCGTATTCCAAACAAAGCAAAGGAACAACAAACTGCTTGGTATCAACTCTCTTCAACCAAGTGATATGAGTCGGACAAAGGCTCTTCCATTTATCTTAACATAAACTCCTTCGGCAGTTCTTAGTTCTATCTTATGTTCAATTACCGAAGTAATCATTTAAGATTAAGCCAATAAACACTCTTAATCCAAAGAATTGTGTTGATGTTGATCTACTAAATTAATCAATCCAATCTACCACAAGGGTAAACCAATTCTTAATTGGATCCTCTTTTACCGAAACAAGTATTGTGCACACCAAAGATTATAAACCCAAGTCAGATCTTCAATATCTTCTTTGTCTTCAAATCTTCTTAAATATTCAATAAAAACCTGCACACAATCACTTGAATCTCTTGTGATCAATCACACACAGAATGGATTCTGTTAACAATGGATTATCACAAGATTGTCTTTAGAACTAACAACAGTCTAAAGATCCCTATCGAAACTCTGAACTAGTTTGAGTGAATCTTATATCAAAAGAGAAGATTCTCAAGCATAAACAAACTAGGTTCAATCAGATTTCAACCACCATTAGTCAATCAAACCAATCGAAAACAAAAGATAAATCGCAATTATCTATTTCCCACCAACAATACATGCTAGAGCTTCTCAATCCCAAAGAAGACTTTAAACTGAGCGGCCGTAAGAGATCTCGCCTAATTAGGTTACTCTCCTCTCCGAATAGGCGGCTACACCAAGAATAAACAACAAAAGAGGAAGTCTCATACATTTAAGGATTAGTTTGCTAGAAAGGCAAACTTCAAGTATTTATAGACAAGTAATTTTTGACACCAAGGAATTTCCAAAACCGAAAATATTCTCAAGATATTCATTAAAGCACAAATTCGGTTTCCATAATTCCTGGAAATGCTCTGTCCAAAAATAATGATCGAAATCTCTCGGAAAATCTAATTAGTAAATACACATTACTAATTCTTATATTTCCCTACAAAATGAAATTAATAGCCTTAATTAAAGATTCTTAACTTACTTATGTTTCGATCCTGGGATTCCCTTCCCTTAGCTATTAAGGAATAACTTTGAATAATTAAAGAAATAAACATTCATAGCACGTGTTCAAAGTATGTCGACATCCTTACTTTGTAAGTTCTCTTTCACACTTACAACCTTGAAACCGATTTGCCACACTTCCAAACAAGTTTAGAATTGGTTCATCTGATTTTCAAGAACTATGTGATTGATCAAATAAACATTCAATCACAATCATGGGTTTAACAAATCTACCAAAACAAGTTTCGGTTCTACCTTCCATGTGAGTACTATGCATAGTCACATTAGCTTTCCAAAATTCGGTTGACTAGGTACTAGGATCGGTTCCCCACATATATATGGTATCTAACTTATATGTGTTGCACATGTCCATAGGATCGGTTCCCCTTTGCTTAAAAACGTGTTGCACATGTCCATAGGATCGGTTCCCCTTTCTGCTATAAACCTTTTTGCACCCCATACAAGGATCATTTCCCCTTTGTGATGTACTGCACCTCTTACTAGGGTCGGTTCCCATTTCCCATATTTGGTCAGACATAAAATCACAAACCCGATCATACCATATCGTGTGATTACTTAAGATCGGTTTCACTAATAAAGTCATACCAATACATAAGTCGCCTTGTGAATAGTTCTACCAAGAACACAAACAAGTTGTGAGCGGTATACTCAATCATACATATTGGTTGTTCATAAGATATGCAATGAATAACAAAACCAATAACACCTGGCAATTTCCTTTTCGGTTCACAAACAAGTTTATGAACTTACTTCCTTAGAACACATGTAAAACATTGTTCCCTAGGATGAAATCCTCACCTCATACCTATACATAATCACAATAGCATTCAAATGATTATGGCGATGTCTTATCTACAAAGTTTAATGGTTAAGCAATAAACCTCGTATTGTATTCCTTAATACTATGTCTATCTAGAGTTCAAATATGCTTCGCAGTTTTGTTTTCAGTATGCACGACTTGAAAGATACGTTAGGGAATGAAACAGTTCAAGTCAAATATCATTAACCTCAAGTGGAAGGATGATTGTTGTCGCTGTAGCTCCTTGCTTCTTCACATCTTCAAGACTTCGCAATACTTGTAATGTCTCATATCCTAATACTTTCAAGCTAACTTATACGAAGTTGACTCTAGTACATAATCAAGCGACTCTTAACATGAGTTTTGATTCACTAATATATGATAACCAAACTTGACATACCAACGCTTGGTGGGTTCAACCGAGCCATGCTCTAACAATCTCCCCCTTTGTAAATTTTAGTGACAAAACTCTTACATCATATGGATAAACAAATTACAAGAATTCATTACACATACGCTTGATTCCCGAATTCAACAAAGACAAGAAAATGCTTACATTCAATCTTTGAAAATGTCGCTGTTGACATTATAATAAAAAAGCAAATACTCCCCCTAAGGATGATAGGTAGATATTCAATCCGCACGTCTTTGTTATACCAATTCATATGACATGTTACTCCCCCTTAGTCTGTGCTTTCACTCTTTCGTTTAGATAAAACATTTAAGCACCAATGTTCTTTTCCTTAACGATACCAATTAATGTAAAATCAATGCCAGTATCACTTGTTTACTCCATATATTTCTCCCCCTTTTTTTTCACAAAAATGACAAAGAAACGAAAAAATAAAGGACAACACGAAAAGAATCTTACAAATCTCAATAGACTTGCACCCTGTAGAGTTAGGCACGAGGGTTCCACACATCATGTTCTGATAACCAATATCAAAACCGAAACTACAAGTAGTTTTATTTTGATATGTTACCAAGGAAACAATTGTCCGAAACAATTTTTCCAATTTAGTTTAGCAAAACAAAAATCAACTAAGCACCTTAGTCCCTTTGCTAAACCAATTGTTCAAAAACAACCGCTTAATTCGATAAGACCAAAATAAAGATAACTCTATTTTTCTCATCAGGTTGTAATTATCCATAAACTTAGACCTTTCAATTTTAAACAAGACAAGTACTAGGTTAGTTAACTAGCATTTCTTGTTAAGGCATTCGATTAGACTTGAATAACCGAAACCTCACTTCGATAAGTCTAACTAAGATCATAATTAACTTAGTTTCTCTTATCCGGAATCGAATTGGACTAAACAACTCATTCCGTACACCTTATATTTTGCTAAGCCATAAATAATTCATACATACCAACATAAATCAACTTGCATAATTATTCACCTCAACTGGAAGCAATTGAAACAACATAGACATTAAAAGCACCGCAATTGCACCGAAATTTTGTAAGCCTAAACAATTGATACCACACAATAAATCAAGATAACAATAGTTTTTCTTAACCGGAACCAATTGAATCACAAACATCCACACACAGATCATGGAATAAACATCAATTGAACCGAAATTTTGTTAAGCAAAAGCAATAAATATTTATAATATAAACTCAGCCTTTTCTTAAACAAGAAAACAATTAACTAACAAGATTGTTACCTCAAATTTCGCATCCACTTCTCCAATATGTTTGCATCTTCGTCCAGGGATAATTGATATCGAAATATCATCATGTTGTCATCCTTATGCCAAAACAAAAGAATAACAACAACCCTAAACCTTTACCAGAGAAGTTGAAAACCGGTTTTAACAATTGCAAGCAAAAGTTGAAAACCGTCGAAACACATATGCTTTTATGCTAAACCAAAACCGATTCAACATATTGTGACTTTTTCACATATTGTTTATACCAGAACCCCTCATGATCCTTTGATAAATCCTACCAACATGGGCTAGAACTTAATCCTGCTAAATCAAAAAGTCACCCAAACCACAAGGGTTCACAATATATGAGATCGAATATTAAGGTAGTAAAACCGAAATCAAATATCCCATAAACATACATAGCAATAAGATAAAAGCATTCAAGCACAAGCTATGCAAACCGAAAACTATCACAAGAAAAATTACCAACCAAATAATTTCTTCATAATAGACCAATACAATCAATGAAAGAAATCAAAAATTGATGTCCATTTTTCTCATTTTTGAAACTCAGTGCGAAGAACATTTCTTGAGACCGAGTGTTTTTTGTCGTTCTTTTTCAATCTTTGATTCTTGATCCCAAAACTCATATTCAAATTCTTGAATAGCTTTAAGAGTTTGTATATCTTTTTGAGCATCAAATCTCAGCTATTTCTGAAAACAGTCAAGTTGTTTTCCTAGACTTTCAAGGTGAACAAGAAGAGACTTCTTGATAAAAGGTGTAGTCGAGTTCCATGGAAGGGTATTGAAGTTTAGAAGAAGTTAGGGGAAGTTTAGAACACCACAGAGCCGAGAAATCAAAGTTAGAAACCGGGTTTTTTGTCGCCAAGAACACGAAGAACATTAGACCCTTCAAAACAGTCTTTTATTCTACATCATATATCTACTATCGCTTCCTCGTATCAGCTCATATTGCAACAGTGTTTGTAACAGATCGGTTGTAACGCCTGTTAAACGTTGCAAGCCATCCGCTTTATTAGTTTTCTCTTTTTTCATCCTTTTGAGCTATGAACAACTATTTTGAGCACGTGAATAATATGAGGAGCTACACCCCTTAGATGAGGCGATGGAGGAAGCTATTTTTCCAACAATCATGTGGTAACAATTATTTTGTTAATTTCTGCAATTCTTTTTATGATTATTTGCATTAAATCAAAATTGAAATAATGATTTTTATTGACTTGTTGTGTTTTCACTTGATGGTGCATGCTTAGCTTAGGGCTCTTGATGTTCCATGCTTGAGATTAACAACTAGTTATTTGAAAATCTACCATTGGCAATATTTTAGAATCACAATTTCTTTTGGAGCAATATTGTATAGAATTGCATGATAAGTATTAATATTGAATCACATGAAAAATTGGAAAATAGTGGAATCCATAGTCTCAGTTTTCATGAAAACCCGAGTTTGTTTTCGAAGCATGAATTTTGCAAATACTTTTAAGAACGTAGGTTTCTTCGTAAAAGTAATAAATAATAATCCTTAGGGTTAAAGGAATTTTGAAAAGACCTGGAGTTCATGATGAAATTTATTTGGAATATGTGGACCTTTACAAAAGTATAAAAGACCCTCATTTCATAGACGAACGCTCGTTTGAGCAAAAGTAGAATTTTTTTTTAATTTGTGAGATTTCACAAGATGGAATAAACTCTCGTTTCAAAGACGGATGCTCGCGAGAGGGAGCAAAAATATACATATATTTTCAAAGTTACGTGAGTTTCACATTAAAATATATATATTTTTGTAAAATCAATGTTTTGATTTTGAACAACTGTTGAAAGTTAACAATTGTACATGATGAAATAATGTATGTATGTGAGTTTTCACAATTGTAGAATGGACGTCTGTCCAAATTTTGAAAAACCGTTCACACACTAAAGATTTACGTGGGTTGTTCACGATTTTATGAAAATTTTTGCAAGATAATTTTAAACAATTGTTAAAAGCAAACAATAATATTTTCGTGAATTTCGTGATTTCATAGTGTATGCACACACGGTAGAAAATCAAATGAATGTTCACATGAAGGATTATGTGAATTATTCATAATTATAAAAGTCGGGTGTCGACTTTTAAGTAATGGGTGTTGCTCATGTTTTGCGGGTTTGATGGAGCGAGCAAGATTTTCGAAATTTTACGTTATTATCACTAAGTTCGTGAAACCGTAAATAGGCAAGAGTTGAGAGTTACCATTTTGTAGACGCTGATGTGAGCATCCTAATTATTTTTTTTGTGCTTTAATTCCACTGCTTTGATGAAATCTGCATCTACGGATGATATACTGAAGTAGGAATGTTGTATGGACGTCACAACAACTTTGGAAGAATGACTGGTTCCCATAATGATACATCCAAAGATGATATCTCTATAGATGCAGCTTCAAGAAATGGTGCTTCCGGGACCTCTGAGTGGTGGTGAGAGATCCTTCATACTGAGTTGTACTCCTGATTACTTAGTATCAGTAATGCACGGGAAGTCTCTAATGGAAGAATATAACATCGATAAAGCGGCTCGACAAATGGGCCCTTGTTCGATTGATGTGGATTACTCAGAAATAGCAGTAAGTCTTCTGAGTGGAGAATCCAGAAATAAGGATCATAGAATGATATCGAACAATATAAAGTCCCATTTGTCTCTTTGTTGAGTTGTTAGCGCTCCTTATATCATGACTTTTTCTTGTCCGTGCAATTGGGATCATGAAACCAATGTTTGTTACTTCGTTTCAGAACTTTGCTCCATCGAGCCTTGACGGTCTTCAATTCATTGATGCTGAACAAACAATTTCTGAATCGAGCGTCAAAGAAGAATTCGATGTAAGTACCTCTTCATATAATCTTTCATGACACTCCTCGAATGAAATACCACTAATTGTTGTTAATGTATTCGGGAGGATATTTCCATGGAACAAGGGAGTACTGATGATTCCCATTCAACTTCGGAGGATGGTGAAAAAGAAAATCCCAGATTTCGAAACCGAGTGAAAGCAATGATGTTTCCAATGGTGATGTTGGCAATTCCGGTCCCTTGAGCACTTTAGGGACTACTCCAGTAAGTACCCATTGTATATTTTCTTCATAGAAGTATGAAATTTCTGATTTGTTGATGAATGAATGATGATTCTCATGAATAAGTGAAAAGCTTTACCGAAATACGTCACCAGAAAATTCAGAACTCGGCCTTTTAGCCAAAACGCCGTAAAATCTTCATCCGATATCAGTTTTTCGCGTTATACCCATGTATCCTTATGCCCAGGAAATTTCCAACCTTTCACATAGAAGATTTTTAAGTTTTGAGCACGTGTAGGTGTCGAAATCGACGAAACAGTAAACTTCCAGGAGGCCTTCAGAAAATTTTCAGCTGGCATGTGGTCCAATGTTTTGGCCACAACTCTTCGCTCGTTTCTCCAATTGTTGTGAATTTTGGATATGTTGTAGAAGACATCCGTATGAAGAGAATGGTATATGACCCATCCATGGATTCTTCACCAACTTCGCCCAGATCGCTGCTTTGTACGGGACAGTGTAAAATTGTCTCCGACGAGCTCGTTGTAAAACACCCCTATTGTGTCACCATTCGCTTGTGTTTTGAAGGGTTGGTGACGGATTTCAATGCCATTGATTAATTTGAGATCAGGAACCCTTGATTGATACATGAGCATGGTGCTTGCAGCCATCTTGTTTTTATCAGTCATAGAAACATCACTTCTGAAACACTACACCATTTCCAGGATTTTGTCACAGGCTATACCTGTTACTTATTAAATTTGTAACGGTTATAACCTGTGGTAAATAGGCCGTTATTAATAATTGTGATGGTGTTTTCTAACGGTTTTATCTGTGACAATAGACAGATACAGTCACGTATAAAAAGCGTTACAATAATTAATAGCCACAGTTGACCTAATTTTATGATTGCGACACGTGTCTCTTTTGTCACATTTATCTTAACAGTTTTATCTTTACTCTATATTTACCACGATTGAGTGCCCGACACGTGTCACTTTTGTCACGATTACAGTAACAACTTTAAGTGTTGGCTACAATTTTGCAACAATTTTTTTTGAGAACACGTGTCATCCTTTTAAGCGCTTACTCTTAAACGATGACATGTGGTTTCTTTAATTACATTTGTTGTCACAGAGTGAAACACGTGACAATTTTTTAAATTACAGTTAAAAAAAATGGATAGCCCGAACCATTTTCATGGACAGGAATCCAGTTTGTTTACAGACCCGCAATCATGAACCCGCACTTTCGGTTTACAAGTCCGAAGAACAAATAAACTCCGCAACTATCCATATTTTACCAGCCATACATTCATTACCGAAACACATCCAAAGGAATACTTTTATTCAAGTACTCTCGGATAAAAAAGATCCTCTCCAGCTACTGTGTTGGTACAAGAATGAAGGTTGCAGGTATGACAAATGTAAGCAGCTCGATGCTCAAACACCTGAGATCTGACAAGAAATTTAAGGAAGTCAAATTAAGAAGGGGGAAGCTCGGTCACTAGAAAATGAAGGGGGAAGGTCGATCACTAGATATACCTGAAGAGCACAATCAAGATCAAGAACAGAAGCGCCATAGCACCACCTACATTATGAGCTCGGTGGTCATGAGAGCGGTGAGGAGTTGAAAGGAATGATTGGATTAAAAAAGATGTGGAACATTACAAGAAATTAAAGGGATGGGGTCAAGAGACATACCTAAAGAGCACAAACCGGGATCAAGAACGGAGGCACCTAGTTTTTTCTTTGGCTGCAACAAAAGAGAGCAGGGGAGGAGTTGAAATTTTGGGGTCAGTGTAATGGCATCACAAACCTAGTTAGTACAAAGAAATAAGAACTGCAGCTTCGGCGCTGGGGATTATATCCTATGTCCATCTCGAAACAACAAAAAAAAGGACTAATAAATCGAAGCAAGAATAAAAGCTAAACTATCGTAGAGTCATTGTGATGCTTCAGTCTTACATCAAGCCTCTTACAAATACAAAACACCGACACGTAAAAATAGTCCAAGTGAATAAGTATACCTTTACATAAAAACTCAACAAGATTATATGCTTCATATTCTTGAGATACCATTCTCTTAATTTCTCTTTATGAATCCTTGATACCTGCAATAGACAGAATGCATACTTCTCATAATCTGCGGCTTGCACACAATAATAACATTTCTAATAGAGTGGGTAATCCATAACCAAGCAATCCGTAATTATTACCTTGACATGAACGGATACAACAGGGTTTCATTTCAAGTGGAGGTTGGTCCCTTTCACCTAAAAAAAAAAAAAAAAATTCACAAGAAAGCAATACGTAAGAAATCTGTAACACCAAAAATAAAAAAGCACGGCAAGAACTAACTATACTCACAAGCAATACGTAAGAAATCAAATACAATAAAGATTTGATTTGCTTATATGTACTATAAGTAACACCTCTTCAAAATATGCGTCCTTATCTCGATATTAGCAAGATTTCAATCATCAATAATACCACATCTCATAGAGACCCAAGCTTTACAGATACAATAGTTAAAATATTCTTTGGAAGGCATTTGTTTCTATCGGGAATAATAAATTTCGCAACCTTTCTTGTCCGCACAATCAAATATTTTTAAAAATAAAATTTAGAAAATCTACAACTGTCTTCATCAAAACTTCCCATTACAACTAATAAAATCTCAATCGAAAAGAATTATCACTACCTTAACGGTATTCAAAACTCTTGAGAGACGGGCATGAATTGATCGAGTGAGATTGTTCGATGAAGCTCTTCGGGTTGTTATACCGATTTCTTTGTATCGAGAACGCGCTTGAACAAAAAATAAAGGACCGAGTGCCGGTTAGATTATGTTCCAACACCCACAGCCAAAATACTCGCAATGGCCTAAAGAAAAACACTGTAGAAACACAAACAAAGTTACGATCATGATTAACCCAATAAATTGAGATCTATTGTCGCATTGTGCGAGAAGGGATTTCCATCAAGGTGAAAAGAGCAAACTCTGTCTCCTTTTTCTTCTCTGGCGAACTTTTTGACATAATTTCGTGAAGTTCACAAACTGGACAGAAAACACGAGCAAAATTAAGCCTTGCCAGTAAAAGCGTAAACAAGCACACAGATTAGTCTAAGCAAATACCGGAAATTATAGAAAGCACGAGTAGGGATGTTATCATAAAATTCTTTCATCATCTCCCATGGCCCATCTCCAACTCCGACTAAAACAATTATGGAGGTCTACTGACTTAAGCTCTTCCCTATAAAATATATAGCACTTAGAATGGAAGTCCTTGCTTCATATCAATTAAGCACGGCAACAATAAACCAAAATTCAAATGCGCTAAAAGTTATTCATACAAATAATTCATATCGATTAAACATATATACCAAAAGATAGTCCTGTTTACAGGGCAGGGTGCCACATTCTATTGGTCAGATGTTAATAAATTGACCACAAGTAGCTACCTTCAAAGGCCACTCTGCTTATCAAACTTATCAAAGTAGGTTAGTCTTTTGGGCATGAAATAGCAAAGTTGAAATCATGGATCATGCAAGCAGCTAGCTGTGGGTATATACATACATACACAAAACAATAAGACCATGAATTTATATCCTGAAGTCCTACATCATTCTAGAAAACAATAAGCATTAAACACAAAGCTCTACACTCATAAGACAACAATATAAATTCTGATGTTTCACTTAGAATCCTCAAGATCTCCAATACAATTATCCGAACAATAATTTATAAACCCAACATCAGAATCATTTAGAAACCCCTATACTTATATAAAAACTTTGAAAACCATCACGGTACATAATCTAAACAAAAACCCCGAAACTTGAAAAATTCTGGATCTAATTGCTTCATGAGTAAAACAAATTGACTTCTATAACTTCGTTAACAAAAAATTGAAAGATGAGGCAGAATTTATACCTGAGGATCTTCAACAAATGCAGGTGAAGATGTTGAATCTTCTTCTACTGATTGCTACAACAACAAAATAAAAATAAAAAAATGATACTTAAGACCCTATCCACAAAATCAAACCCTACCTTTAACATTGGAAATAGAGAAAATACATTACAAACCCTAATTTTACCTGATAAAGTTAGTAGAAAATCAAACCAAACGTATTTTCCATGAAATCAAAAGAAACCTTAACAAAACCCCCAAATCAAAACTCTAATTTCAATCCAAATCTTAATAAAACTTGAGATCTACTGGGTTCCATTAAAATAAATTTCCAATGAAAGTAGAGTATTGATTTGTCGTGTATATGGATTACGGTTGTTGTTTCTCTGATTTGGAGGAGGGAGACGAAGAAGATGGAGAAGAGAGCATGTTCGGTAAGGTTCCTCCTTGATTCGAAAACTCAAGATTTGGTTATGAAGTAGATCGAGAGTAATAAATCTACTTCGATTTGATGTGTTAGAGTTTCAATAAAGAGAAGAAGATGGGGTGAGCGTGTTAGGGTTTCGGTCGAAGGAGGAGTAGATGGGGTGAGGAGGCGGAGAAGGATTTAGATTTAGGTTTCTGATTTTCATTTTCATTTTCTTTCTCTTTTAACGATAAATAGAAACCCCTTGTTATAGTGCAATAGAGCGGGACGACTAGTGTCTTCGACACCCATCTGATTGATTTCAGAAGATCAAGTGGTTAACTTCTTAACACGTGTCACAAACAAATTCATCGGACGACTCTCCTTGTTTTAAATTAGGTGGTGCATTTTATCACTTATCACTTCATGAGACATCGTAACATAGGGTCAGTAATTTTTGGAAGAAAAATCTAATAGTTTACGTATATTTTGACGCATATATCACACCAAATCCAAATAATATGTAAGAAAGAGTATGAACCTGAATAATGAAAACAAATCAGAAAAACGAGCAATTAATTTCGAGAAATCGGAAGTTGAACTGAAGTTATAAAGTATCAGCATTTACGAACTCAAGTTTCCAGATTACTAGAGATAGACCCGAGTTTCTCAATCCGATGAACTGAAGTTGTCAAATATCAGAATTTATAAACTCAGGTTGCCAGATTACAAGAGATAGACCCGAGTCTCTCAATCCAATGAACTGAAGTTATGGAATATCAGAATTTACAAACTCATGTTGCCAGATCACTAGAGATAGACCTGAGTTTCTCAATCCGATGAACTGAAGTTGTCCAATATCGTATTTTACAAACTCAGGTTGACAGATTAATAAAGATAGACCCGAGTTTCTCAATCCGATGAACTGAAGTTGTGAAATATCAGAATTTATAAACTCAGGTTGCCAGATTACTAGAGATAGACCCGAGTTTCTCAATCCGATGAACTGAAGTTGTCGAATATCAGAATTTATAAACTCAGGTTGCCAGATTACTAGAGATAGACCCGAGTTTCTCAATCCGATGAACTGAAGTTATGGAATATCATAATTTACAAACTCAAGTTGCCAGATTACTAGAGATAGACCCGAGTTTCTCCATCCGATGAACTGAAGTTGTCAAATATCGGAATTTACAAACTCAGGTTGACAGATTACTAAAGATAGACCCGAGTTTCTCAATCTGATGAACTGAAGTTGTGAAATATCATAATTTATAAACTCACGTTGCCAGATTACTAGAGATAGACCCGAGTTTCTCAATTCGATGAACTGAAGTTGTCAAATATCGGAATTTACAAACTCAGGTTGACAGATTACTAAAGATAAACTCGAGTTTCTCAATCTGATGAACTGAAGTTGTGAAATATCAGAATTTATAAACTCATGTTGCCAGCTTACTAGAGATAGACTCGAGTTTCTCAATTCGATGAACTGAAGTTGTCAAATATCGGAATTTACAAACTCAGGTTGACAGATTACTAAAGATAGAGCCGAGTTTCTCAATATGATGAACTGAAGTTGTGAAATATCAAAATTTATAAACTCACGTTGCCAAATTACTAGAGATAGACCCGAGTTTCTCTATCCGATGAACTGAAGTTGTCAAATATCGGAAGATAGACAGCGTTAGGGTTCATGAAACTATACATTTTTGAAGCTCCAACAGTCTTCTTCTTGTTCATTAATTCTTCTTTTGCCTGAGAAAGAGTACAGAACAAACCACTTTAGATCAAAATCAAACAAGATCATCAAAAACAACAACAAATTAAGCTCGGGATTATACCTCAATCGTTGGCTAATAGATCAAAGAACAATTATTATCACAGAAAAAGGGTTCTTTTTATTTCAGGGACAATATCAATTTTATGAAAGTTTCAATTAGAGGTTTTTTTTCGATTTAGGATTGGTTTTGATTCACGGATTAACAAGGATTCAAGGATTTTTAGGGTTATGGACGGATTTCTTACGAGGGTTTTGGTTAAGGCGGAGTTAGAGAGGAGAGAACAGACCGAGAAAGAGAAAGGAAAGCAGAGAAAGAGGAAAGTGAGAGGAGGAAAAAAGTTTAGGTTTTTGTATAAAAAACATTTGGACGTTGGATTCCTCCTCATACGGATTGCGGAGATTTATCAACGGTAGACAATTGGTTTTGGAGTCTATTACGGATTGAGACAAGTGTGTTTCTTTTGAACTTTCGTAAGACCAAAATCCAAAGTTTCGTATTTCTAAATATTCTCATTTTTGGTAGGAATGTAGAGTTTTATAGGAGGAACATGTCACCAAAATCTTAGCTTCAAATTAATCGTCATTTAGATGTTTTAGAGAAAAAGATGCCACCATGTCAAGATTATGTCATTATAACCATGTCAACGGATGATACCCCTACATATAAATCATAATAAATTTGGATATTGTTATCGACCTTCTGAAAATATATAAATCCGAAAAATATATAAGTAATGAATCAGAAGAATCAGAAATGGTATAATTTGGTATAACGACCTTCTGGATATTGTTTCAAACTTAGCATGATACATAATCAAAATCGACGAATATGAAGCTTAGTGCCGATTCGAACTTCAAATAATTTGGTATAACGACTTAGAAACTATGAACCAAGAAGCTCTGAGAGGGTTCTGACTTCAAACTTAGCATGATACATCATCAAAATCGATAAATATGAAGCTCGATGTCGATTCGAACCTCAAATTCAAAAAGATAATGGCATACAATCTATGAACCATGAAGCTCGAGACGGTTCTAACTTCAAACTTAGCTTGATACATCATCAAAATCGATGAATATGAAGCTCAGTGCCGATTCGAACTTCAAATTCGGTATAACGGCTTACAAACTATGAACCAATAAGCTCTTAGAGGGTTCTGACTTCAAACTTAGCATGATATATCATCCAAATCGATAAATATGAAGCTCAGTGTCGATTCGAGATTGAAACCTGGACGCGGGTTGACTACTATAAGTTAGAAAGTTGGTAAGAACGATGAATCCATCCATTTACAGGTAAGATTCCTTCAGAATATTCTACGAAACCTTAAAGAAACCCTATTTCGTTATATTGTATGCAAACCAGGCTCCGTGATCGAAACCCGACCGCGAGTTGACTACTCTAAGTTAGAAACGTGGTAAGAACGACGAATCCATCCATTTACGTGTACGAAACCTTAAACAAACCCTATTTTTGCATATTGCATGCAAACCAGAGCTCCGAGATAGAAAACTGGTCCCGCGAGTTGACTACTCTAAGTCAGAAACTTGGTAAGAACGACGAATCCATCCATTTACAGGTAAGGTTTCTCCGAGATATTCTACGAAACCTTAAAAAAACACTATTTTTGCATATTGTATGCAAACCAGGCTCCGTGATCGAAACCCGACCGCGAGTTGACTACTCTAAGTTAGAAACTTGGTAAGAACGACGAATCAATCCATTTACAGGTACGAAACCTTAAACAAACCCTATTTTTGCATATTGCATGCAAACCAGGCTCCGAGATCGAAACATGGCTGCGAGTTGACTACTCTAAGTCAGAAACTTGGTAAGATCGACGAATACATCCATTTACATGTAAGATTTTTTTCGAGATATTCTACGAAACCTTAAAAAACACTATTTCTGCATATTGTATGCGTACCAGGATCCGAGATCGAAACCTGGCCGCGAGTTGACTACTCTAAGTCAGAAACTTGGTAAGATTGACGAATCCATCCATTTACAGGTAAGATTCCTTCAAGATATTCTACGAAACCTTAAAAAAAACCATATTTCTGTATATTGTATGCGTACCGGGATCCGAGATCGAAAACCGCCGCGAGTTGACTACTCTAAGTCGAAATTCGGTAAGAACGACGAATCCATCCATTTACAGGTAAGATTCCTTCGAGATATTCTACGAAACCTTAAAAAAAACCTATTTCTGCATATTGTATGCGTACAAGGATCCGAGATCGAAACCTGGCCGCGAGTTGACTACTATAAGTCAGAAATTCGGTAAGAACGACGAATTCATCCATTTACAGGTAAGATTTCTTCGAGATATTCTACGAAACCTTAAACAAACCCTATTTATGCATACATATATGCATACCAGCTCCGAGATCGAAACCTGGCCGCGAGTTGACTACTCTAATTCGTCGAAATTCGGTAAGAACGACATTTAATCCATCCATTTACGGGTAAGATTTCTTCTAGATATTCTACTAAGAAACCTTAAAGAAAAAAACTATTTCAGCATATTGTATGCGTACAGGATCCGAGATCGAAACACGGCCGCGAGTTGACTACTCTAAGTCGAAACTTGGTAAGAATGACGAATCCATCCATTTACGGTAAGATTCCTTCAAGATATTCTACTGAAACCTTAAAAAACCCTATTTCTGTATATTGTATGCGTACAAGGATCCGAGATCGAAACTTGACCGCGAGTTGACTACTCTAAGTCAGAAACTTGGTAAGAACGATGAATCCATCCATTTTCAGGTAAGATTCCTTCGAGATATTCTACGAAACCTTTAAAAACCCTATTTCTCGCATATTGTATGCGTACCAGATCCGAGATCGAAACTCGCCGCGAGTTGACTACTATAAGTCGAAATTTGGTAAGAACGACTTTAATTCATCCATTTATGGGTAAGATTTCTTCGAGATATTCTACGAAACCTTAAAAAAAAAAAACTATTTCGTATATTGTATGCGTACCAGATCCGAGATCGAAACTCCGGCCTCGAGTTGACTACTCTAAGTCGAAACTTCGGTAAGAACGACGAATCCATCCATTTACGAAACTTGGTAAGTAAGATTCCTTCGAGATATTCTACGAAACCTTAAAAAAAAAAACCTATTTCGAGTTGCATATTGTATGCGTACTTCGAGGATCCGAGATCGAAACCTCGGCCGCTGAGTTGACTACTATAAGTCGAAATTCGGAAGAACGACGAATTCATCCATTTACGGTAAGATTTCTTCGAGATATTCTACGAAACCTTAAACAAACCCTATTTATGCATATATGTATGCATACCAGTGCCCGAGATCGAAACCTAGCCGCGAGTTGACTACTCTAATTCGTAAATTTGCAGAAGAACGACGAATCCATCCATTTACAGTATGATTTCTTCTAGATATTCTACGAAAGCTTAAACAAACCCTATTTCTGCATAAATGTATGCATACCATGCTCTTAAATCGAAACCTGGCCGCGAGTTGACTACTCTAAGTCAGAAACTTTGTAAGAACGAAGAAACCATCCAGTTCGAAGATTACTAAAGTTAAACCCGAGTTTCTCATTCGGGTGAATGAAGAAGAAATATATCAGATTCGAAAACATCTCAGGTTAAGATTACTAAAGTTAGACATGAGTTTCTAATTCAGGTGAACTGGAGAAGAAATATATCAGATTCGAAAACACACAGGTTAAGAATACTAAAGTTAGACCTGAGTTTCTCATTCGGGTGAACTGAAAATGAAATTTATTAGATTTGAACATCCCGAGTTCAAAGATTACCAGAGTTAGAACTGAGTTTTCAGAATCGGATGAACATCAATTACTCGAGTTAGACCTGAGTTTCTAACTCTAGTAACCTGTAACATCAGAATTGAACATCACGGGTTCAAAGATTACTAGAGTGAAAATGACAAGACTACCCTTATTGGAAATAAGTAAAGTAATATTACAGATTAAGAAAATGACCATATTACCCTTATCGGATATAAGTAAAATAAATAGTACAAACAATGAAAATGACCATAATACCCTTACTAGAAATTAGTGCAATAAATATCATGGAGATAGTGAAAATGACCAGACTACCCTTGTCGGAAATAAGTGAAATAAATATTACAGATTGTGAAAATGACCATATTACTCTTACTAGAAATAAGTGCACTACATATCACACAGACAGTGAAAATGACCATATTACCCTTACTAGGAATTAGTGCAATAAATATCATGGGGAAAGTGAAAATGACCATACTACCTTTATCGGAAATAAGTGAAATAAATATTACAGATTGTGAAAATGACCATATTACCCTTACTAGAAATAAGTGCAATAAATATCACACAGGAGTGAAAAGGAAAATGACCATATTACCCTTACTAGAATTAGTGCAATAAATATCATGGAGACAGTTAAAATGACCATACTAACCTTATCGGATATAAGTAAAGTAAATATTATAGACCGTGAAAATGACTATTTTACCCTTATCAAAATAAGTAAGCCGCAATAAATATTTTGGAGATCGTAAAAAGACCAGGACCACCCTTATCGGATATGAGTAAAGTAATTATTACAATCGCTTAAAATGGCCATTTTACCCTTAGGGAAATAAGTGCAATAAATGTTACGGAGATCGTCAAAATGACCAAACTACCCTTATTCGAAATAAGTGCAATAAATATCACATCGACGGTGAAAATTACCATACTACCCTTATCGAAATAAGTGCAATAAATATTATGGAGATCGTGAAAATGACCAGACCACCTTTTCGGATATGAGTAAAGTAAGTAGTATCTGTGAAATTGACCATTTTACCCTTAGGGGAAATAAATGCAATAAATGTTATGGATATTGTGAAAATGACCATACTACCCTTATCGGAAATAAGTTAAGTAAATATTATAGACTGTTAAAATGACCATTTTACCCTTATCGCAGTCTCCATTACATTTATTAACCTTATTTCCTGTAAGGGTAAAATGGTCATTTTCACATACTATAATATTTACTTGACTTATTTCCTATAAGGATAGTCCAGTCCATTTTGATGATCTCCATAATGTTTTATGCACTAATTTCCAGTATGGGTAATATGGTCATTTTCACTGTCTGAAATATTTACGTTACTTATTTTCGATAAGGGTAGTTTGGTCATTTTCACAGTCTCCATAATATTTATTGCATATGTTTCCAATAAGGGTAAAGTGTCATTTTCATAGTCTGTAATATTTACTTTACTAATTTTTGATAAGAGTAGTTTGGTAACTTTCAAAGTATCCATGATATTTATTGCACTTATTTTTAGTATGGGTAATATGGTCATTTTCAGTCTGTAATATTTACTTTACTTATTTTTGATAAGGGTAGTTTGGTCATTTTTATAGTCTCCATGATATTTATTGTATTTATTTAATATGGTAATTTTCACAAATCTGTAATATTTACTTTACTTATTTCTGATAAGGGTAGTCTGGTCATTTTCATAGTCTCCAGAATATTTATTACACTTATTTTTAGTAAGGGCAGTATGGTCATTTTCACTTTCTATAATATTCACTTTACTTATTTCCTATAAGGATAGTCTGGTCATTTTCACAGTCTCCATAATATTTATTACACTAATTTCTATTAAGGATAATATGGTCATTTTCATAGTTTGTAATATTTACTTTACTTATTTTCGATAAGGGTAGTTTGGTCATTTTCACAGTCTCTATTATATTTATTAACCTTATTTCCAGTAGGGTAAAATGGTCATTTTCACATACTATAATATTTACTCGACTTATTTTTGATAAGGGCAGTTTGGTCATTTTATAATCTCCCTGATGTTTATTGCATTAATTTCTAGTAAGGGTAATATGGTCATTTTCACAGTCTGAAATATTAACTTTACTTATTTTTAATAAGGGTAGTCTGGTCATTTTCACACTCTAAATAATATTTATTGCACTAATTTCCAGTAAGGGTAATATGGTCATTTTCACAGTTTGTAATATTTACTTTACTTATTTCCAATAAGGGTAGTCTGGTCATTTTCCATGTCTCCATAATATTTATTGCATATGTTTCCAATAAGGGTAAAGTGGTCATTTTCATAGTCTGTAATATTTACTTTACTTATTTTTGATAAGGGTAGTTTGGTAATTTTCATAGTCTCCATGATATTTATTGCACTTATTTCCAGTAAGGGTAATGTGGTCATTTTCAGTCTGTAATATTTACTTTACTTATTTTTGATAAGAGTAGTTTGGTCATTTTCATTGTCTCCATGATATTTATTGCATTTATTTCCAGTAAGGGTAATATGGTCATTTTTCACAGTCTATAATATTTTACTTTGCTTATTTATGATAAGGGTAGTCTGGTCATATTCATAGTCTCCAGAATATTTATTACTCTTATTTCCAGTAAGGGTAAAATACTCATTTCCATAGTATGTAATATTTACCTTACTTATTTCTGATAAGGGTAGTTTGGTCATTTTCATAGTCTCTATGATATTTATTGCACTTATTTCTTGTAATATAGTCATTTTCATAGTCTCCATGATATTTATTACACTTATTTCTAGTAAAGGTAATATGGTCATTTTCACAGTAAGGGTAATATGGTCGTTTTCAAAATGTGTAATATTTCCTTTACTTATTTCCGATAAGGGTAGTTTGGTCATTTCCATAGTCTCCATTATTTCTAGTAAGGGCAAGATGGTCATTTTCACGGTCTGTAATATTTTCTTTACTTATTTCTTATAAGGGTTGTATGGTTATTTTCATAGTCTGTAATATTTACTTTAGTTATTTCCGATAAGGGTAGTCTGGTCATTTTTACAGTTTCCACAATATTTATTGCACTAATTTCATTAAGGGTAATATGGTCATTTTCACAGTATGTAATATTTACTTCACTTATTTCTGATAAGGGTAGTCTGGTCATTTTCACAGTTTGCATAATATTTTGTTGCACTTTTTTCCATTAAGGGTAATATGGTCATTTTAACAGTATGTAATATTTACTTTACTTATTTCCGATAAGGGGTAGTCTGGTCATTTTCACAATCTTCAGAATTTTTACTGCAGTTATTCCGATAAGGGTGTCTGGTAATTTTCACCGTCTTTAGAAGAAGCAGATATGTCAATGTCAAATTTCTATAAAGTCATGACTTGTTGACTTGGTCTTGATCATGTTTTCTAATATTAAGAAAATTAAAAAGAAAAAGAAAAATATATTTTGATTTATATAGAAATGAAATATAATTGTTAGTTTGTACAAATGTGGAAAAATTAGTGACAAGTAAAATTCAAAGTGTTATAATTTTGGGGTTGTTTAAGATGTTGTGAAATATTTGGGTGGAATCATCACTTTGATTTATAATTGTGATTGTCTCAGAAATTGTCAACAAATATTATTGTGACTAATAAAAGAATTTAATATTCCTAATTATTATCACGAATACAAAATTTAATAACAGTTATAACTGTTGCAGGACTTATCACAGGTGTATCTGTGACTGAAAAATAAACTGTGACAGGTTGCACTGTTACAAAATCCTGGTTTTGGTGTAGTGAAACCCTGGTCACGGGACCATAACTGAGGTTGCTCTCAAGAGGGGGTGGTGTAATGACCATGGTTTCATGTCCCGGTGGTAGCATTCCTTTTAAGATGAGAGTCTGGTGCCACGGATCTTGGACTGTGAAGCTAATCGTCATGATCAGTGGACTGTCAGTCCCCAGTTTGTTAAATCTCTCTTTTTGTTTTCTCTTCTTCTGGCAAAACTTAGATAGAGGACCCAGGTAGAAAAATTAATGTAAAGACATAGGTGGTCGAAGTTGGAGGTACCTTGATGAAGTACTTAGTGGAAAGACCCGGTGGACACTGATCGACTGTGGAAGTTATGAATCCCGTCTAAGAATTGATGCTTGCATGTTGTAAGCTCTGGAAGCTGTAAGAACCTCATACGACGTCGGAATTCTATGCTTGACCCCAACTTTTGAAGCTAAGAGACTGAGTTATCATATGAGAGAAGAATCACTCAATTTGGAGTTGTATAGGTCAGCCAACGAAGCGTGCACATTTGTAATTTGTAATCCCGTATAAACTTTTCAGATTTCGTAGACCTGACGGTAAATGTCGTATCTTTCAGATCGTATGTCCGATTGATGTGAACTTTTGGTATGTTGTAGCAGAGACATATACAAACATCTTTAGTTGAGGAATCATTGTCCCATTCCTCACCCATTGGTACGTTTTTGTAAACCCATGGCCTGAAGTGTGCTGTATCTCATTTGCAGAGGTGATGAGAACATCTTGTAGAAGTCTTTGGCTTGTGCCCACCATTCGTGCAAGCTTTGGGAAGACTTTCATGTGAACATATTTTCACGTCTACACATCTTGACACAAATCATTAATGCTTGGAGAAGTCTGCTTCATCGAGAAATGCTTCATAGAATGGTTAGTTGATGAAGACCGATGTTGCACCGAGACTCATTATTGATCTTTGAGATCACGATTGAATTCTCTCCGAGAAATTCTTGTTGATTTGAGACCATGAATAGAGTTCCTCCACATATCCTTGTTGATGCCGATACTGGGTGGAGTTCCTCCACTCTGTGAACCTTCACGTTCACGAACTAGTTGTTGGGTTGAGCATCCCTAAGATGTAGGTGTACTGGGAGTACAACCTGAATTATCCTGATCAAAATGAGTTTACCGTGAACTGGCTTCATCAATGAGTTGACGTTGTTGCGGCAGATTTTATGAGCAGTCTCCATTAGGTGTGATCGATGAAGAGAGAAGTTCCTTAGTTGTGCAAAGTTCGTGATGTAGAGAGATTACGTTGATAAAGTTTTCATGGAATCGCATCAGGTTGCAATGACTTGCTATGTCTTGAATCTTGTCCAATAAGATCAAGTCCCAAGTTCATGTTGAAGGAATTCGTGCCATCGATGGATGAATGATGTTGCATCTCGCTTCGAAGTCTTGTCATAGAGATAGTGAAGACTCGGCGATTGTAGTTCAGTTTCACTTTGATCGTGTCGGTCTTTGAATCGGTGTGTCATCGTCGAGATGTTTGTCTTTGGCTGTGAGGCGCCATTATCGAAGGTGTACTCTATGATTGGGAGTATAATTTGAAGACTTCTTAGATACCTGAGCGTTGAAGCGTCGTATTATTTAAGCTTGGAATGTCTTAGGCTTGATTGTCTCGGCCCCGAGTATCTTCTGTTGATTCAGCATTCCTTTCCCTGCGGTAGTGGGATTCAACACTTGTGCAGACATCAGAGCTTTCTGATTTTGTGGGACATATGGACACTCCTGCAAGGCTACGGAGAAATGCCCAAAGTGTTCCTTGCCATGCTTGGACATTATCTCAGTAATGAATGTCTCAATGCTCGATTCAGAGAAATGTCAGATTCAACCACTTGGTAAAATACTGCTGAAGTGAGATTACCAACTTATAGCATCTTGCAATACCAGATATGTTAGCATAATTGAGTCCCCATGCTAGAATAGCATGTAAGGAAATAAATGACATAGACATGGGAGGAACGAGACTTTCCTGAGTGCAGGACTTTTTGATGAATGTATATGCATCTTTTGCAGGTTCTTGTTTCAACCTCATCAAAGTTCGAAATTCCTCCAAGTGCTCGATGATGGAACGTCCGCCAAATCTTCTCGGATCGAACTTTCTTCGTTGGAGAGATGTCCAACCAAATACGCTTTGTCGTAGTCATCTTCTCGGCATGAATCCACGTCCATCCAAGAATCATGTCGTATCCGGGATCTTCCATGATTATGTGAAACTTGGTTTCGTCCAGGTTGATCCAACTTTCATTTTGAGAGTGATGCAACCGCATGCATCTCTGAGCGTTCCTTCATGGTCTCTGATTGAGATAAGACAGGAGTAGCAGCTTAGTTGAGTGATGCCTGCGACTCTGAGGGTTTTCAGTGGAATGTTGTTAATGGCGGTGTCAGTGATAGACACATTTTTTGTGTCTGAATTGTCCTCAGTGTTGGTATTGTTGGAACTCGATTTTTGTACTAATATTGTGTTTTTATGTATTTTTAGGTATTTTTGGAAATAAATATTTTTGGAAAATTCGGCTCGAAAAGTTGCTCTAAACACCCCCGGAGGACATTTGATATTCGGACTCCCACTTTGGATAAGGGGTAACCCAATTACTAAGGGGCACCCAATTGATATTCGCACCCCTAGCTGTTGGATAAGGGGTGACCTTCTTCTCCATTTCAAAAACGGAAATTGGCGGGAAAACTTGTTTCCTTCACTGGCAGTTTTTGGTCGGAATTTTGAGTGAGTTTTAGTGAGACTCAATGGCTGAGATTGATAGGTATACCCTGTTAGAGCATAACATGGTTGGTATGGGTCGATTAGTGACCTAAATTTGGCTAGATAACTCGCTAGAAGAAAGCAGAGAAGCACGGGTTTGCATGGGTCACTTTGTGAGCTTTGAGACGTGCATCGCTCGTGATTGGAGTGTGTGTGTTGTTGCTGCACGAGTGTAGAAGGTATATTAGGAAGAAATAACAGCCGGCAGCGCGTGAAGAGCTAAAACAGGGAAGAAAATATCCCCGAAAATACTTTTTTCATCACCGAGTAATGGGAGGATTTCTGGGATTAATGATGAGTTATTCTTGCTCCAAAAAGGCTATAAATAGGTGCTGGGAGGTCATAGAACAGATACGAAGAGTTTGGGAGGAAAAGGAACGCGAGAATTGCAAGAAAATCAAAGTTGCAGAATCACCGTTTCTGCTGCTGCATCCCCGAAGATCGTGAAGAACAGACTATCCAGGACAGTCGTTTTTCACTGTTGAAAAACGACTACAGAACGTGGGTCGTAGCTGTCGTAACAGCCGCACTTTATCTCTATCGTAGTCTGTAACGGTGTTTGCAACACCTATAACTGTTGCAAACCCGGTTTTCATCATTCTCCTTTGTTCATCATTTGTAACCATATTTTTGAGCAATAAGAATGAATTTTGAGCGTATTTCCAACATGATGAGCGGCTAATTCTCCCACAACCAAGGCAATGAGGAAGCTATTTACGCATGAATAAGTGGTAACTATTTTATTTTCTCTAATTTATAAATTATAATTCACTCAAACACGCTTTTGCGAGAGTTTTAATTGTTTGCAAAGATTCTTTTCATTAGTTGTGATTCAATTAGATAGGTTATGCTTTGTATTAAGATAATCTATGCTTAGGGATACAATTAATTTTTGAGAATTTGTCTGATTATTTGTGAATTAAGAAACAAGGGATTTAAAAGATAATTAGAGTTTTGGGTTATTTACCGTATTTCATTCATGTGTTATAGTGGAATCAGTGTCTTGGTTATTCTCTCATATCTTAAAACAATTTTGTGTTAATTTTTCTCTATTATTAATTTTTATAAGTCTAAAATCTTTTGCTTTCACAAGTCTCAACGAACCTTATTACTACAACATTATTGAGTCACATCAATTTTTGGCGCCGCTGCGACGCGGACTTGTCTTTAGGCTAGAGTTTTTAGATTTTCTTTTAGTTTTAGTTTTTATTTATTTGTTCTTCTTTACGTTTTTGGGTTTTTGTCTTTTCCTTTCAGATTTTGGGATTTGGAGCGAAAGAAATATTTGCCAAAGCTTTTGGTGGATACTTAAAGATTTGGAGTTAAAGACAAAGCGAAAGGAGCAAAGAAGAAGATTTTTTTTTATATTTTATAAAAAGAGAAAAAAAAAAGAGAGGCATTTTTTTATTATTTTTTTTAGATATTTTAATTTTTTTTAGACTTTCCTTTCCTTTTCTTTTACTTTTTGGACTTGGACATTTGGACATTCCTTATTTTTTTTAAAAACCCTACGGAAGGGTAGTATTAAATATCAAACATTTTGCGAGAGAAGGACGGTGATTACGATATCACCTCGGCCCCTCGGGTTCGTACATGACATAGGAGTCGTGGCCCGAGTCGACTACAACGGTTCATCCCCGTCTGCACGGGAGGTAAGTTTGTCGAAACACTCGCGAATCCCCGCTGCAAGCGAGTTATTGTCTTCCTTCGTGTAAATATATGCTCGAGGACCCGAAACGGCATTTTAATTTCCTAGTAAAGGGCAAGGACTGGCCATATAAGATAAGGGTTCGGATTTCATCACCGTTCTCTTCTTGCCCGCCTTAGGAAAACAATACTTAACGCGAACCTAAGACTTCAAATCTGGAATAGAACGAGACCGATAGGGTAACGAGCTTAGTAGGAAAGTCTTAGAAAAATATTGGTTACTCTTTTAGCATACTTTGAAGTTCATGATGGTCTCTGTGAAGTTGAATGCGTGACTGCGCCGCCTTGTAATAGCGGTAAGGCCTTGGGTATCAAAGCTCCACTGAGCTTCCCTCGCCTTGATTCAACTTACTTTGACTCGGATTGATCCAGAGGGGTTTGCTTAAATTGTAACGAATTCCCTTTCGGACGATTAGAAGCTGGTCTAGAAAACAATCTAAGTGGAGCCATCATGCTTTTTGTTTGCTAGATATCATTAGGTTTGCTGTGGTGGAGTCAGCCTTATTTGTGCTTGCATAGAACTTCCCTTCCTTTTAGGATTTTTCTTTTTGTTTTATTTTTTTTTAGTGTATGCCCGAGGTCTTTAAAGAACGGGCTTGGAAAAGAAACACTCTAGGTCGATTGATTAGTGACAAACCTAGTAGTTCTTCTTGCGAAGGCGGGAACTCGAAGACTCTTCTTTTGAGAGCCCTTTTTTGGAAACTTCAGTTTGAAAATCTGTCTCTTAGCGAGGAAAGTACCCCTAGTACTTGGTTGTGCCAACGATGGCAACTCGAAAGATTACATGTTCCCAACCCGGGACCAACCGAGCTTCATGCATAAAATTGCCAGCCAATACGGCTAACTTCGAGATAAAAGCTAGTATCCTTCAGATGATCCCTATATTCTTAGGAAAAGAGGATGAGAACCCTTATTTTCATATTAGGGACTTTGAGGAAATTTGTGGGACAGTTAGAATAAAAGACCTTATCGATGAAGTTTTGAAACTTAAGATGTTCCCATTTTCCTTAAAAGATAAAGCCAAGACCTGGTTAAACAACTTACCATCCGGATCCATTGAAACATGGCAGGAACTTATTCTTTGCTTTCTATATGAAATTCTACCCTAAGCATAAAACTGCAGTTTGTTAGGCAGAAAATTAGTGCTAGTGTGCAACAAGAGGGAGAGTCTCTTTATAGGTATTTAGAGAGATTCAATGATCTCCTATCTCAGTGTCCTCACCATGGATTTGATAAGATGAAACTTGTAGGGATTATTTATGATGGTTTAGACTATTCGACCAAAGCCATGGTCGAGTCTATGTGTGCTGGTGAGTTTACTAATAAAAGTGCTGAGGATGCCTTTACCTTCTTAGGAGTTGTTGCTGAGAAATCCCAACAGTGGGAGTCTTGTGTTGAGCCCCCTAAAAGACTCTTGGTCAATAGAAGTAACACCAATGTGGTAGATACAAGCTTCGGGTCAGATGCTAAGTTTGCTGCTTTATCTAGAAGGTTAGAAGCTTTGGAAATTGGTCAGTCTAAAAATAGGTCCCTTGGCGAACCTAATAGAACCTCTCAAGTATCTAGTTGTGGAATAGAGCCCGATAACTCGTTTTGGGAAGGTCAGGTTAGTGAGGAGCAAGCTCATGTTGTCTATAACAATGCTAGGTTTGAGAACCGTCAGAAGTATGACCCATACTCAGAGACCTACAATCCTGGTTGGAGAAACCACCCTAATTTCTCTTGGTCTAAGGGCCAGAATCAGGGACAGTCTAGTAATTCTCAGCCTCCCCCAGGTTTTGGTTATAATAAGAATTCTTCAGGTCAAACCCAGTTCCTTAACCCTTCGAGAATAGAATGACTAGCTTAGAGGAATCTTTTAGTATACTAAAAAAAGAGCCGGGATATGTTAGCACAGAGCCGAGAAATGTTAGTAAAGAGCCGTGGTAATTTTCAAGAGGAAACCAAACAGAATTTTAAGAATAATTCCCAGTCCCTTGCTAAATTAGAACTTCAAGTCGGCCAAATAGCTAAGTTCCTTAGTGAGAGAGAAGATGGAAGGTTACCTAGTCATACTAATCCTAACCCTAAAGGAGAGAAATCGTACAATCATGTGAATTCTATTACAACCCTTAGGAGTGGAAAGAAAATTGACAATAAGGTCGCCATGCCTGAAAGTGAACATGCTGTAGTTCACCCTTCCGAACCAGAAAATGAGGATACTGATAGAGTCTCTAATGAGACCAATGAGGGTCATATTGAGCCGGGCTCTGTTCCTAGAGCCCCGTTCCCCCAGCTGCTAGTTCCAACTAAGAGGGAGTCGAACTTTAATGATATATTGGAGGTTTTTAAGCAGGTTACTATCAACCTCCCATTGTTGGATGCGATTAAGCAGATTCCCGCTTATGCCAAGTTTCTTAAGGACTTGTGTACACGAAAGCGTAAGCTTAGTGTTCAAAAGAAAGCCTTCCTAGCTAGTCATGTGAGTTCCATTATTCAGAATACCACTACTCCTAAGTATAAAGACCCAGGGTCCCCTACCATTTCTTGCACAATAGGTAAATACCGTGTTGAGAAAGCTTTGCTTGACTTAGGAGCCAGTGTGAACTTACTTCCATACCATGTGTACCTTAAGCTAGGACTTGGTGAGATGAAACCTACCCAGATGACTCTTCAGTTAGCTGATAGGTCCGTTAAAATTCCTCGAGGTGTGATCGAGGATGTTCTCATAGAGGTCGACAAGTTTATTTATCCGGTGGATTTTGTTATCCTAGATACCCAACCTGTCCCTGACCCAGAGAACCAAATACCGGTAATTTTAGGTCTCCCGTTTTTAGCTACATCCAATGCGATCATTAACTGTCGAACTGGTATTATGAATTTGTCTTTTGGTAATATGACTATTGAGCTGAACGTTTTCCATATTAGTAAGCTACCCTCTGAACTAGATGACTCAAGCATAGAAGAGGTGAACATGATAGGAACATTAGTCGAGGAGTCATTACCAAACACTTTGTTAGAAGATCCATTAGAGAAATGCCTAGCTCACTTTGGGATTGATTTTGATGATGATGATGTGATTAATGAGGTGAATGCCTTGTTAGATTCAACCCCTTTGATAGACACTAGTAATGGCTGGAAACCTAAGTTCGAACCTCTACCCGTTTCTAAGTCTACCCTAGTTCCTTCGTTAGAAGAGCCTCCTAAGTTGGACCTAAAACCATTACCAGATACCCTAAAGTATGTGTTTTTAGCCCTTCTGAGACTTTACCTGTGATTATTGCTGCCAACTTGGATAGTGATCAGGAAAGTAGGCTAGTAACCGTCCTTCAAAACAACAAGGAAGCTTTAGGGTGGACCATATAGAGACATTAAGGGTATAAGTCCTACTGTTTGTATGCATCAGATTTATTTAGAGGAAGATACCAAACCTTCTAGGGAGATGCAACGAAGACTAAACCCTAATATGAAAGAAGTAGTTCGAACCGAGGTTCTTAAGCTATTAGATGCAGGCATTATCTACCCCATTTTAGACAGTAAGTGGGTCAGCCCGTTCGTGATTGTTCCCAAGAAATCCGGTATTACCTGTAGTCCGTAATGATAACAATGAGTTAATCCCTACCCGAGTGACCACGGGTTGGCGTGTTTGTATTGACTATAGGAAATTGAACAAGGTCACTAGGAAGGACCACTTTCCCCTTCCCTTCATCGACCGGATGCTAGAGAGATTAGTTGGACATAGTTATTCTCGCTTTTTAGATGGCTACTCCGGCTATAATCAGATCGTTATTGCCCCGAGAAGACCAGGAGAAAACCACTTTTACCTGTCCCTTTGGTACCTTTGCGTATAGACGCATGCCTTTCGGGCTATGTAACGCCCTGCAACTTTTCGGCGTTGCATGATGAGCATATTTTCAGATATGGTAGAGCGGTTCTTGGAGGTCTTTATGGATGATTTTTCGGTGTTTGGTTCGTCTTTCGATGAGTGCTTGCATCATTTGTCATTAGTGTTGACTAGATGTAAGGAAAAGAATCTAGTGCTTAATTGGGAGAAATGCCATTTCATGGTTCAATCGGGGAATTGTTTTAGGGCATATCGTATCTTCTAAGGGTATAGAGGTAGATAAAGCCAAAGTTGACCTTATTAAGACTTTACAGTCCCAAAAACCGTAAAAGATATTAGGTCATTCTTAGGGCATGCGGGTTTTTATCGTCGATTCATTAAGGATTTTAGCTTGATTTCTAGACCTCTTTGCAATTTACTTGCAAAAGATATTAAGTTTGTCTTTGATGATGCTTGTTTAGAGGCTTTTGAGAAGCTTAAGACTTTACTCACTACCGCCCCCATAGTCCAGGCACCTAACTGGAACCTACCCTTTGAGATCATGTGCGATGCTTCAGATTATGCTATTGGTGTTGTGCTAGGTCAGCGAGAAAACAAATTACTTCATGTGATTTACTATGCTAGCAAAACTCTAAATGATGCCCAGTTGAACTATACCACTACGGAGAAGGAACTGTTAGCCATTGTGTTTGCCTTAGACAAGTTTAGACCCTATCTCTTAGGTTCTAAGATCGTAATCTATACAGATCATGCTGCTTTGAAATACCTTTTGTCTAAGAAGGATACCAAACCTAGATTGATTAGATGGATCCTTTTATTACAAGAATTTTGTCCAGGACATTAGAGACAAAAGGGTGCAGAAAATGTAGTAGCAGACCACTTGTCTAGGCTAGTTGTTAGTTCCCCGATGATTCCCTTCCTATAAGGGATAGCTTTCCTGATGAACAATTGTTCTCTGTTTCCCAATCACCTTGGTATGCAAATATAGTGAACTATCTTGTTATTGGTCGAATGCCCCAACATTGGGGTAAACAAGATCGTTCTAGGTTTTTAGCCGAGGTTAAGCACTTCTTTTGGGATGATCCTTATTTATTTAAGTATTGTCCAGACAGTTATTAGGAGATGTATACCCGAGAGTGACCAGTCCAAGTATTATTTCCTTTTGTCATGATCATGCTTGTGGGGTCACTTTAGTGCTAAGAAGACTGCCGCTAAGATATTGCAGTGTGGATTCTATTGGCCTTCGTTGTTTAAAGACTCCACGATTCTTGTGTTACTTGTGAACATTGCCAGAAATTAGGAACCATTTCCCGTAAGAACATGATGCCCTTGAACCCGATTTTAATTATTGAGGTCTTTGATGTGTGGGGCATTGATTTTATGGGTCTGTTTCCCAATTCTTTTGGTAACCTATACATCCTTGTCGCCGTAGACTATGTCTCTAAGTGGATTGAGGCGGTTGCGTGTAAAACCAATGACCATAGGGTTGTGATTGAGTTCTTGAAAAATAATATACTTACACGTTTTGGTACACCGCGTGCTATAATTAGTGATGGAGGGTCGCACTTTTGTAATGGACCTTTTAGGCTTCTGATGAAGAAATATGGTATTACACATAAGGTAGCTACCCCATATCATCCGCAGACTAGTGGTCAGGTAGAGGTTTCCAATAGGGAGATAAAACGTATATTAGAGAAAACAGTTAATCCTAATCGGAAAGACCGGTCGTCTAGGCTTACCGATGCCTTATGGGCTTACCGTATCTGCGTTTAAAACCCCTATTGGAATGTCGCCTTATCGGCTTGTTTATGTCAAGGCATGTCATTTACCTGTTGAGTTAGAACATAGAGCTTATTGGGCTGTTAAGCGGCTAAATTTTTCACTTGACAAGGCAGAGCCCATAGGAAACTCCGGCTCAATGAGTTGGACGAGATTCGTATAGATGCTTACGATAGTGCGAAGGAGTATAAGAACAAAATGAAACTTGTGCATGATAGAAATATTTTACTGAAGTCATTTTCTCCAGGTCAAAAAGTTCTTACGTATGATACCCGCTTGCATTTTTCCCCGGGAAGTTACGTTCTCGGTGGACGGGTCCTTTTATTGTTCGCACTTTGTCTTTCCTCATGGAGTGTTGAGATCGAGACACCGGATGGTAGTAGTTCTTCGAAGGTTAACGGTCGAGATTGAAACCATTTTTAGAGCCCTTTCCTACTGGTGATGTTGAGGAGGTCCCTATGGAGGACCCTGTTTACCCTTGATTGACCATCGAGGCGATTGTATGTTGTATATTAGTTTTTGATTTCTCTCTTCACCCAGGTACTATCTTTCCAACTTCTCACTTTACAGATTCCTCATGTTACTTTACTTTTTGGTATTGCTCTTTTATTAGAAACATTGAGGACAATGTTAGATTTAAGTTTGGGGGTGGGGAAGAAACTTCTTGTTAGTTTTTAGTTTCAATAAATAAACTCCAGAGCCTAGAAATTTATGTTTATTAAGGTCGGCACTAACCAATCTAAGTGGATGGAAACATTTTGGTTGTAGGAGTTGAGGAACCAATCTGATTAGATGGCAACATCTAAAGAGTCTATTCATAAAAGCACATAGCTCAGGTGTTAAAAATAACATGATAGTTTCACCATATCTCGTTGAGTCCTTTTCACTTTTGTTTTTATTTTGTTTTGTTCTTTGTAGACTATGTTTCTCTAAGTGATTAGGTGGGGCCCACGAATCAAGTTGTTACCAATGCTAGGGTGAATTAGAGTGATTGAGATAAAAAAAAAAAAAAAAAAAAAAAAAAAAAGATTGAGACCAGACCATCAGACCAACCTGAATAAATTCAATAAAGTCGACCACTGGAACCCTTGTATATGCCAGTTGTGTTGACCTAGAGTTAGGATTATCGACCATTGGTTCCCTTGTATATGCCAGTGTGTTGATATTAGTCAGACTAGTATCTCAGTCCATTAGGATATGTTCATTTTGGCGGAGGCCTTGTACAGATATGGAAACACACTGTCACTTAGTAAACATCAAAACCATCTATGTTTTTCTCTATATCCATCTTCTTGATCTATCCATGTGATTAGTTTTGACTCCGGGTATTGATGTCCATAGTGCGACTATCCGAGTAGAGCTCTGTCACTTTATATGAATTTTAGTATGCTTGGGTGCAAACTCGTGTACAAGCAATTGGAATTTCGCATCGTGGTACTTCCTCCCGTAGTCAATAAGTATGCCAACCAAGGAGATTCTTTAGTGCCTTCCAAGGTTACGTGTAGATAGCTAGGGTCCGGAGTAAAGGTTTTGTGGGTACACCTCTGGTAAACCCTCAGGAGACAACACTCCGCTCTAGGGCCACCTAGGGGTTCAAATGATTTTTATTTTCTAGAATAAATTTGCTCGAGGACTAGCAAATAATAAGTTTGGGGTATTTGATAGACACATTTTTTGTGTCTGAATTGTCCTCAGTGTTGGTATTGTTGGAACTCGATTTTTGTACTAATATTGTGTTTTTATGTATTTTTAGGTATTTTTGGAAATAAATATTTTTGGAAAATTCGGCTCGAAAAGTTGCTCGGAACACCCCCGGAGGACATTTGATATTCGGACTCCCACTTTGGATAAGGGGTAACCCAATTACTAAGGGGCACCCAATTGATATTCGCACCCCTAGCTGTTGGATAAGGGGTGACCTTCTTCTCCATTTCAAAAACGGAAATTGGCGGGAAAACTTGTTTCCTTCACTGGCAGTTTTTGGTCGGAATTTTGAGTGAGTTTTAGTGAGACTCAATGGCTGAGATTGATAGGTATACCCTGTTAGAGCATAACAGGGTTGGTATGGGTCGATTAGTGACCTAAATTTGGCTAGATAACTCGCTAGAAGAAAGCAGAGAAGCACGGGTTTGCATGGGTCACTGTGAGCTTTGAGACGTGCACTGCTCGTGATTGGAGTGTGTGTGTTGTTGCCAGACGAGTGTAGAAGGTATATTAGGAAGAAATAACAGCTGCAGGCGCGTGAAGAGCTAAAACAGGGAAGAAAATATCCCCAAAATATTTTTTTCATCACCGAGTAATGGGAGGATTTCTGGGATTAATGATGAGTTATTCTTGCTCCAAAAAGGCTATAAATAGGTGCTGGGAGGTCATAGAACAGATACGAAGAGTTTGGGAGGAAAAGGAACGCGAGAAGAGCAAGAAAATCAAAGTTGCAGAATCACCGTTTCTGCTGCTGCATCCCTGAAGATCGTGAAGAACAGACTATCCAGGACAGTCGTTTTTCAACGGTGAAAAACGACTACGAACGTGGGTCTGAACTGTCGTAATGCCGCACTTTATCTCTATCGTAGTCTGTAACGGTGTTTGCAACACCTATAACTGTTGCAAACCCGGTTTTCATCATTCTCCTTTGTTCATCATTTGTAACCATAGTTTTGAGCAATAAGAATGAATTTTGAGCGTATTTCCAACATGATGAGCGGCTAATTCTCCCACAACCAAGGCAATGAGGAAGCTATTTACGCATGAATAAGTGGTAACTATTTTATTTTCTCTAATTTATAAATTATAATTCACTCAATCACTGCTTTTGCAGAGTTTTAATTGTTTGCAAAGATTCTTTTCATTAGTTGTGATTCAATTAGATAGGTTATGCTTTGTATTAAGATAATCTATGCTTAGGGATACAATTAATTTTTGAGAATTTGTCTGATTATTTGTGAATTAAGAAACAAGGGATTTAAAAGATAATTAGAGTTTTGGGTTATTTACCGTATTTCATTCATGTGTTATAGTGGAATCAGTGTCTTGGTTATTCTCTCATATCTTAAAACAATTTTGTGTTAATTTTTCTCTATTATTAATTTTTATAAGTCTAAAATCTTTTGCTTTCACAAGTCTCAACGAACCTTATTACTACAACATTATTGAGTCACATCATCAAGATCGATCAACATTCTTCCAAATTCATTTCCTCTGAGATGGACTGTGGTAAGCAGTCCCCAGTCGTGCATCTCCTTGTCTGTGGATGAAGGTTCAAGGAGTATTTTCGGGATGGACAGATGTCTGACACAATGTAATTTGGTGTTGTGAACATGTCCTTCCTTTGTGTCTTAGACAGATAGAGCAATTTCACAGATACGCTCGATCAACGATTGAACTGCTTCTTTGACCGGTTGTTCAGAGATTGCAAAAGTTATGATTAGGAGAGGATTCTTGTGTACTCCTTCAGTCCCCAGTTGAAGCTATTATGGATCAACCTTCTCTTTGAAGACGTGCTTCAAATATTGCAGTTACTTGTTGGATGATCGATGAACCTATGAAGGCGACAGTACCTGGGATTCTCCATTTTTTCTTCAGTTGGCTCTCTCCTGATGAACGACAATTTGATTGTACCCTCTTGAACCAAACTTCCAGTAACTCGATCACTCCTTCATGAGACGAGAGAAGTTAGAGTCTGTCTGATCATTTTCCCGTTCATTGATGCCGAGTCGAGGTTTGTGCATTTCAGGATTGGTTATCTTTTCGTTGCGCCTTCAAAGGAGCCTGGGATGTTTGGAGAAGCGCTCTGATGCCGTGTCTCGGCTTTCCTTTCATTCCTTCCGGCAACAACGTTTGTTGGAGGCTGGAGATTGTATAGATTGTTGACTAGGCGTCGGCTGCTTCGAGGTTCCTCCACCTTGCAGACTTTGCTCTTTACAGTAAAGCAGGTGCAGTAGTCGCTGATCGTTTGGCTGTTTCATGAAGCTCTGAGAAAGTATGGAACCAGAGATTTTCCAGCAAGGCTCTGTAGACTGGGATCATTCCGTTGATGCACAAGTCTACAAGTTGTTGTTCAGTGATATTCGGGTCATGACAATCCAAAGCTTGGACTCTGAACCTCTTCACATAATCGTTCGGATGTTCATTGCTCTTCCGAGACATTCTTCTTAAGTCCCAGAGAGTAATATGCTCTGAGACGAAAAAGTATTTCCTGTAGAAGGCATTAACCATTTCTCCCCAACTAGCGATGCTCCCAGGTGCAATGTTGTTGTACCAGGTGAATGCTCGGCCTGTCAGAGATTTCGATAATTCTTTTAGACGGATGACATGATTTTGTTCGTGCTCTCCTAATGCCTCCATGAATCGAGAGATGTGTTCTCAAGCGTTCCCTGTTCCATTGTACAGTGTGAATGTTGGGGAGGTGTGATGGACACATTTATGTGTCTGATATAATCTCAATTGTATATATTGTTAGTGCTCGATTTTGTGCTTATTTCGCTATTTTATGTATTTGTAGGTGTTTTTGGAGAAATAAGATTTTGCGGCGAAAATGGCTCGAAAAGTTGATAAAGGCTCTCGGGAGACATCTACTATTTGGACTCTCAATATGGATAAGGGGTACACACTTGATAAGGGGTAGCCACCGTTATTTGCACCCCATATCTGTTATTTGCACCCCATAAGGCACCTACTATAGACACACCCGAGCTGGATAAGGGACACTCATCTTCAACAATTCAAAAATCAGAAAAGGCGGGAAAAATTGCTACAATGAAGAACAGATTAGGGTTCGATTTTTAAACCTGTTCTTGGGAGATTTAATCACCAGAATGGGTTTCAATGGACTCTAATGAGATAAACGGGGCTGGTATGGGTGTTAGAATCGATCGAACTGGCTGCATCACCGAGTTTGAAGAAAACAGAGAGAGGTGAATACTCTGGGTAGGTGATGATTTCCGGACGAGTTTCTATTGGATTGTTTCGTGGATTTTCATTTGGATGAACTTGTTAGGCCTTAACAGAGTTAATATGGGCATTTCGTTCGAGTAAATATGCCCGAATTTCGATTTGAAGTATACAGGGGCCGGAAATATTGTTAAGATTCTGTAGCTTTTATTTTTGGAAAGTAACGTGAGATAAAGGGAGAATATCTTCCCTGTTGGATTGACTTTATATATGGAAAGAGTTTTGGTGAGAAGGGACTCTACTCAGGACGCGTACATGAGTTAAAAGGAGAAAGATAGTCCGTGACCCACGGAGAAAGAAAAGTAAAGAAAGGAAGGATTAGCTCGCGGGATTTTTGGCCTGTGATGTATAGAAAGAAGCTATCGATACCTTGGGGTGGTGGTCGAGACCTTGGGGGTAGTTGCAGAGTGAAGAACAATAGTTGCAGGCGAGTACCGGAGAAGAAGAAGAAGAACAACACCTTAGAGCAGTCGCAGAAACCGTGACCTTTACTTTTGAATTCCATAACTTTGTAACAATTTTTCCAACAATTATATTGGATTCGCAACAGTTCTGCAACAGTTTCTCTGTAACAGTGAGTTCTGTAACAATTATATCTGTTACAAACTCGCTGCTCTATTAGTTTTCTCTTATTTTTCACACTTTTGAACTATGAACACCTATTTTGAGCACGTGATTAACATGAGGAGCTAAACCCCTTAGCCGAGGTGACGGAGGAAGCCATTGTTCCATGAAAAGTGGTATATTTCTATTTTAACTATTTTTTGCAATTTCTTTTATGATTATTTGCATGGAACTAATATTGGAAAATTGATTTTTATTGAATGATTGTGATTCGTTTTGATGGAGCATGCTTAGTTTAAGACTTTTGATGTTTCATGCTTGATGTTTACAATTGTTACTTCGAAAATCTACTTGAGGTAATAAATTAGAATCACTTCAAATGCAAAGAATTGCATGAATATTGATTAGATTTAATCACTTAATTGGTCAATGGTGGAATCCTGAGTCTCGGTGCTTTTTATAATCTTGATAACAACTTCGATTGAGTTTTCTATTTTACTTTGAGTCTAAAACAAATCTTCACAAGTCTGAGTGAACGACATCTTTCTTACCACTTTACAAACAACTTCAAAACCACATCAATTTTTGGCGCCGCCGACGCGGACTTGTTTTTAGATTTGTTTTTAGTTTTTTTGTGATTTTTATTCTTTTGTTCTATTTTACGTTTTCTTGGGTATTTGTGTTTTGGTTACAGGTTTGGATATTGGATCGAAAAGAAAGCTGAGCCAAAGATATTGGTGATTAACTAAAGACTTGGAGTCAAACACAAAGCTAAAAGAAACGAGGAAGAGACAAAGAATTTTATTTTTATTTATCTTTTTTTTTTTTTTTCGAAAACTGTATTAGGGTTTATAATTATTTTTGTAATTTTTCTTTTTATTTTTGGACTTTTTGGACATTTTTGGGACTTTGGACATTATTTTTAAACCCTACGAGAAGGGTAGTCTTAAATATAAACTGTTTGAGAGAAGGAGGACAATTACGATATTGTCTCGCACCTTGGGTTCGTACACCGACATAGGAGTCGGTGGCCCGAGTCGACTACAACCGATTCATCCCCCGTCCTGGAACGGGAGGTAAGATTCTCGAACACTCGTGAATCCCCGTCGCCGAGTTCTTGAACTCCTTCGTTTGCATATATGCTGAGGACTTGAATACGGCTGCTTTAAATTCCTAGTAAAGGGCAAGGACTGACCATACAAGATAAGGTTTCGGATTTCATCACCGTTCTCTTCTTTCCCGCCTTAGGAACACGTAACCTACGCGAACCTAAGCCTTAAAATTTTGACTAGAACAAGACCGATAGGGTAACGAGCTTAATAGGAAAGTCATTCGAAAAATATTGGTTACTCTTTTAAGCATACTTCGAAGTTCATGATGGTTTCTGTGAGTTGAATGCGTGACTGCGCCGCATTGTAATTCCGGTGAGGCCTTGGGTATCAAAGCTCCACCGAGCTTCCCTCGCCTCTATTCAACTTACTTTGACTCGGATTGATTCCAGAGGGGTTTGCTTAAATTGTAACGAATTCCCTTTCGAAAGATTAGAAGCTGGTCTAGAAACAATCTAAGTGGAGCCATCATGCTTTTTGTTTGCTAGAAATCTCTAGGTTTGCTTTGGTTGAGTCAGCCTTGATTTGTGATTGCATAGAATCCCCTTCCTTATTCTTTTGCATGCCTGAACGTAAAAGAGACGCCCTAGGTAGATTTGTTAAAGAGAAACCTAGTAGTTCTAAGCGTCTCGATTACCTCAATTTAGAAAGTCCGATTTTTGAAGAGTCCGTTTTTGAACGTCCGTTTGAGGAGACAATCCCTAATATTCCTATAGTGCCAGAAATGGCAACTTTAAAAGCTTTGTTGAACCCGACTAGGACTACTCGTCCCTCATGTATCAGGTTAGCTGAAACAGAAGCAAATTATGAACTTAAACCCGGGACTTTACAGCTGCTCCCAATCTTTTTAGGGAAAGAAAATGAAAACCCCTATTTCCATCTTAGGGATTTTGAAGAAATTTGTAGTACCCTAAAAATTAGAGATCTTGATGATGATGCTCTGAAACTTAGGTTATTCCCTTTTTCCCTAAAAGATAAAGCCAAATCGTGGCTATATAGTTTGGCTTCCGGGTCAATCGAAACATATGAACAACTTACATCTGCCTTTTTGAACAAGTTTTTCCCTAGGCACAAAACATCGTCTATTAGGACGCAAATCTGCATGTTTTCTCAACAGGAGGGAGAATCTTTGTATAGGTATTTGGAAAGGTTCAATGATCTATTAGCCCAATGTCCTCATCATGGTTTAGAAAAGGTTAGGTTAGTTCAGATCCTTTATGAGGGTTTAGATTATTCCACTACGACCACAGTAGAATCTATGTGTACAGGTGGGTTTGAAAACCAAACAGTTGATGCGGCGATGACATTTTTGAATGAAATCGCCGAAAATACCGAACAATGGGAAAATAGTAGGGGACCCCATAAAACAATTCTTCTAGGAAGAGGAAACGTTAATAGGGTAGAAGGAGGCTATGAATCAGATGCCAAAATTGCAGCAATAGCTAAAAGGTTAGAAGCTATAGAATTGGGTCACACTAGTGGTAGAGTGGAGCCTTTTTGGGAAGGCCAGACTATTGAAGAGCAAGCCAATGCTCTTTATAATAATAACACTAGATTTGATAACCGTCAGAAATTTGACCCATATTCAGAAACCTATAATCCTGGTTGGAGAAACCATCCGAACCTCTCATGGTCTAAGGACCAGAATCAAAGTCAGTTTAGTAATTCGAATGTTCCCCCAGGTTTTGGCTATACTAAGAATCCTTCAGGACCAACTCAGTTTCAGAATCAGTCAGATAAGAAAATCCTAAGCTTAGAGGAGTCTCTCAACTTGTTAACTCAGCAAACTACAAAATTTCAGCTATCAGTAGAACAAAGTCTACAAGCTAGTAACAGGATAGGACAAGAAAATAGTCAGGCTATTTCCGAGTTAAAAACCCAGGTTGGTCTGATAAATGAATTTTTGAGAGAAAAAGGTAGGTTTCCTAGTCAAACACAACCCAACCCTAGAGGAGTTCATGAAGTAGGTGAAAAACCATCTCATCAGTTGAATTCAATTAGAACCCTTAGGAGTGGTAGAGTAGTAGACAATCAGGTAACCATGCCCGATAGTGAGCATACTGTGTAGTACACCCCTCAGGACCATCCATAGCTGAGGAGACTGATAAAATCTCTGATGATGCCAATTCGGCTCCCGAGAGGCCCTATTTTATGCCTAGAGCCCCATTTCCACAGCTATTAGTACCAACAAAGAGTGAATCCAACTTTAATGACATAATGGAGGTTTTTAAGAAAGTTACCATAAACCTTCCGTTACTAGAAGCAATTAGGCAACTTCCGGCTTATGCCAAATTCCTTAAAGATATGTGTACGAGAAAGAGAAAGCTTAGTGTCCCTAAAAAAGCCTTTTTAGCTAGTCATGTAAGTTCGATCATTCAGAACAACACAACTCCTAAGTATAAAGACCCAGGTGCCCCTACCATTGCTTGCACGATAGGAAAACACAGGGTAGAGAAAGCTTTACTTGACTTAGGAGCTAGTGTGAACTTACTGCTGTACCATGTGTACTTACAGCTAGGACTTGGTGAATTGAAACCAACCAAGATAACACTGCAGTTAGCTGATAGGTCTATTAAAATTCCTCGTGGTGTGATAGGGGATGTTCTTATTGAGGTCGACAAGTTTATTTATCCTGTGGATTTCGTAGTCCTAGATACACAACCTATCCCTGACCCAGAGAATCAAATACGGTAATTTTAGGTCGCCCATTTTTAGCCACGTCTAATGTTGTTATCAACTGTAGGACAGGACTTATGAACTTATCCTTTGGTAATATGACCACTGAACTAAATGTCTTTAATGTTACTAGACAACCTTCTGATGATTTAGAGGAAGTGAATATGATTGGCACTTTAGTTCATGATCTAGTTCAGGGCAATTAGGATGACAATTTATTTGGTAGTTCTTTGGATGAATTTGATGAGACAATTCTCTTAGGTCGGATAGATGGCCAGACTCTAGACCTAGAAGAAGCTCTCGAACATTTTCGGGACTCTCTGAGACCCGAGAAATTCAATCCATAGTGCTAGGTCTTACGGAGAGTAGTGATTACCTTAAGTTTGGGGGTATTGATCGTCAAGTATCCCCATTAGAAGTTCCTAATTTGGTACTCGAGCTTAGTACATCGAGCTATTACTTGAGTCTATTCAGACTCCAAAACCCGATCCTCCCGATACTTTCCAAGAGGAAATTAAGCTATTAGAAACCCGATATTCGGATGAATCTGTTTGTCAAGACACTCATATGAAGCTCAATTGGTCGTCCCAGATAGATCCAGTTGTCTTGCAGGAAACCTTGGATGAGGATGTGCTCTGTCTGTTCATTCTTCTGATTTGGTGCAGTTGTCTCATTTTAGTGGCAGTATTATTCGGTTTTGATGATCCACAGTTGTTTCGACTATTGATATACGATTTGAAAGGGTAATTAGCCAGTTTATGGGTACGTAATGTCTGGCTGAAGACGTTAAACTTAGCACTTCTTGGGAGGTAACCCAACATTCATGCGACACGGTAATATCTTTCCTTAACTCTTTTACTTCAAATGGTAACAGTTTCTCCTTGTTCGTGCTTTTAATTTTATCTTTAGAACATTGAGGACAATGTTAGATTTAAGTTTGGGGGTATAGGAGAAACTTTTTAGTTGCAGTGTTAAACTCCAGAGCCTAGAAATTTATGCTTATTAAGGATGGCACTAACCAATCTAAGTGGATGGAAGCATCTTGGTTGTAGGAGTTGAGGAACCAATCTGATTAGATGGAAACATCTAAAGAGTCTATTCATAAAAGCAAAGAGCTCAGGTGTTAGAATTAAAGAAAAAAACATGGTAGTTTCGCCATATCTCGTTGAATCCTTTTCACTTCTATTTTTATTTTGTTTTCTTTAAAATATGTTTGTCTAAGTGATTAGGTGGGGCTCACGATTCAAGTTGTTACCACTTCTAGGGTGAAACAGAGTGATTGAGATACCATGAAAAAAAAAAAAAAAAAAAAATGAAATTGAGACTAGACCATTAAACCAACCTGAATAAATTCAATAAAGTCGACCACTGGAACCCTTGTATATGCCAGTTGTGTTGACCTAGAGTTAGGATTATCGACCATTGGTTCCCTTGTATATGCCAATGTGCTGATATTAGTCCAGACCAGTATCTCAGTAAATTAGGATAGGTTCATTTTGGCAATGTCCTTCAGACAGATATGAGAAACATTGTTCACCTTAGTCAACATAAAAACCATATATGTTTTTCTATATCCATTTCTTAATCTATCCATGTGATTGGTTGACTCCGGTTATGATGTCCAGAAACTATCTGAGTAGATCTTTGTGACTTATATATCAATTTTTAGTATGCTTAAGTGCAAACTCGTGTACAACAATTGGAATTTCGCATCAGGGTACTTCCTCCTGTTTTCAATAAGTATGCCAACCAAGGAGATTCTTTAGTGCCTTCCAAGGTTCTGCGTAGATAGTTAGGGTCTGGAGTAAAGGTTTTGTGGGTACACCTCTGGTAAACCCTCCCGAGATAATAACTCGGCCACTAGGGCCACCTAGGGGTTTAAAGGCTTGTTGCATACGCTAAATGCAATCGACGATGCCTGCGACAGTGAGTTAGGATTTTATTTTTTAAATTCGATTTGCTCGAGGACTAGCAAATAATAAGTTTGGGGGTATTTGATGGACACATTTATGTGTCTGATATAATCTCAATTGTATATATTGTTAGTGCTCGATTTTGTGCTTATTTCGCTATTTTATGTATTTGTAGGTATTTTTGGAGAAATAAGATTTTGCGGCGAAAATTGCTCGAAAAGTTGATAAAGGCTCTCGGAAGACATCTACTATTTGGACTCTCAATATGGATAAGGGGTACACACTTGATAAGGGGTAGCCACCGTTATTTGCACCCCATATCTGTTATTTGCACCCCATAAGGCACCTACTATAGACACACCCGAGCTGGATAAGGGACACTCATCTTCAATAATTCAAAAATCAGAAAAGGCGGGAAAAATTGCTACAATGAAGAACTGATTAGGGTTCGATTTTTAAACCTGTTCTTGGGAGATTTAATCACCAGAATGGGTTTCAATGGACTCTAATGAGATAAACAGGGCTGGTATGGGTGTTAGAATCGATCGAACTGGGCTGCATCACCGAGTTTGAAGAAAACAGAGAGAGGTGAATACTCCGGGTATGTGATGATTTCCGGACGAGTTTCTATTGGATTGTTTCGTGGATTTGCATTTGGATGAACTTGTTAGGCCTTAACAGAGTTAATATGGGCATTTGGTTCGAGTAAATATGCCCGAATTGTCGATTTGAAGTATACAGGGGCCGGAAATATTGTTAAGATTCTGTAGCTTTTATTTTTGGAAAGTAACGTGAGATAAAGGGAGAATATCTTCCCTGTTGGATTGACTTTATATATGGAAAGAGTTTTAGTGAGAAGGGACTCTACTCAGGACGCGTACATGAGTTAAAAGGAGAAAGATAGTCCGTGACCCGCGGAGAAAGAAAAGTAAAGAAAGGAAGGATTAGCTCGGATTTTTGGCCTGTGATGTATAAAAAGAAGCTATCGATACCTTGGGGTGGTGGTCGAGACCTTTGGGGTAGTTGCAGAGTGAAGAAAAATAGTTGCAAAGGTAGTACCGGAGAAGAAGAAGAAGAAAACAACACCTTAGAGACGTCGCAGAAACTGTGACCTTTACTTTTGAATTCCATAACTTTGTAACAAATTTTCCAACAATTATATTGGATTCGCAACAGTTCTGCAACAGTTTCTCTGTAACAATGAGTTCTGTAACAATTATATCTGTTACAAACTCGCTGCTTTATTAGTTTTCTCTTATTTTTCACACTTTTGAGCTATGAACACCTATTTTGAGCACGTGATTAACATGAGAAGCTAAACCCCTTAGCCGAGGTGACGGAGGAAGCCATTGTTCCATGAAAAGTGGTATATTTCTATTTTAACTATTTTTTGCAATTTCTTTTATGATTATTTGCATGGAACTAATATTGGAAAATTGATTTTTATTGAATGATTGTGATTCGTTTTGATGGAGCATGCTTAGTTTAAGACTTTTGATGTTTCATGCTTGATGTTTACAATTGTTACTTCGAAAATCTACTTGAGGCAATAAATTAGAATCACTTCAAACGCAAAGAATTGCATGAATATTGATTAGATTGAATCACTTAATTGGTCAATGGTGGAATCCTGAGTCTCAGTGCTTTTTATAATCTTGATAACAACTTCGATTGAGTTTTCTATTTTACTTTGAGTCTAAAACAATTCTTCACAAGTCTGAGTGAACGATATCTTTCTTACCACTTTACAAACAACTTCAAAACCACATCAAGGTGCAGCCTTTTGGGAGAGGAATTCTTTGTGTAAAAGCAGGATACAAAGGTTGATGACGATGAAAAAATGATGCTTTGTCTTTTCCTCGATCCTCCATGAAGCGTTCCAGGTCCTCACGAGTGATGAAGCCCGCAGGTTTCTTTGTTGGTGGATTATCTGCAGCTTTGTGCACCTCATCATCATCTACTACATGGATCGGAGTAACTTCAGGATCAGCAACCGGAGATGTTTCTTTGGCTTTTCCTTTCTTCTGAGCTTTCTATGACATCTTGTCAGTGAGAGTTTTGAGATAATTGCACAACTCTTTCCATGTGTTAGCCATGTCAATATGATTATTGGCAAGAGTTTCTTGCACCTTCATGAGATCACCTATGGAAGATGTGTTTTCTCTAATTTCTTCGGGAGACCGGCCGAAGAGAGGATTGTCTCCAATGTTGGTTTGCGGAGGAGTGGTATCACCAGCACCAAGCAGGAGTAGTTTCTGGAGTACCACCATTGTTGCTAGTGCTAGCATTGTTTGTGTTGGGATTGGTGACTGAACCTGACCTAAGATCAACCATTTTATGAGAGTTTGATATTACAACCGAGAGATTAATCTCCCACTGTGGTCGCTAATCTGTAGATGGGGAAAAACGGTTCGCTGGTCTTTTAGGAAAGTGAAAAGTCGAGCGTGTCGTCGAGACTCCTCGACCGAGCAAACTGCTTAACCTCACACAGATGCACTGCAAAGGGAGTGCTTAGATTCGAGAGATAAATCTGTATGACTCCGGCCTAAGCCAAGTCAATGGCCGTTCCAGAGTCAATTCGGTCGCAAAGAGGGAGATGGGTTGATCTGTAGGAGAGAAGCTGAGAATTGTGTGGGATCAATGATGATCAAGGATTGTGGATGTGTTAAAGGTTTCTGCAATAATTAGTGAACTATTGAGTTCGAATAAGTTATGATAGATTGATGAATTCTTGAGAGTAGTTACTCGAGAAATTTTGTGTGGATGATTGCTGATAGCTAGTGATCATTCGTTGTCCTCAATCATGGATTCGGAGACTTATTTATATTGTCAGAGTTGTGAACACATTTGATCCCTATAAGTGTGACGGTTTCATGAGTGGAAGAGTGGGCAAGTGGAAGATCGTGGTAAAGTCAGTTCCATGTCGTGTGGAGACTTGATGGATCGTGCACCCACTACTTTGCTAACTCCTTCAACCGATTACACAACTTACGCACATTTCTCGTCGTGGATGAAATCCACGTGCTGTAGGCCTCCAGACCAAAACCCGAGATGTTATCCCCCAATTTTACGTGATTGATGTCTCACGAATCGTGGAGTCTGCATGACAGACGTGTATTTAGTTTGTCAGTTGTTGACTGATTAGACAATAAGTCTAGGTTTTGTTGAATCGAGCATGTTTGACAAATGCTCAGTGATTCATGAATGTTAATGTTGCTCGTCTGAGAAAATTTTGTAAATTCGACGAGTTGTTGAATATTGATGAGTTACTGAATATATGTGGATTATTCGATCAACTGAGCAAGTATTGCTCGATTCGACGAAATACTGATAAATTACTGAATATTGATAGTTGGATCAATATTCGAGCAACTGAGCAAGTATTGCTCAATTCGACGAATTACTGAATATCGAGAATTTGACGAGCAATTGAGCAATTATTGCTTAATTCGACAAAATAATGAATGTTGATGATTTGACGTACAATTGAGCAAGTATCGCTCATTTCGGCAAAATAATGAATGTTGATAATTTGTCGTGCAATTAAGCAAGTATCGCTCAATTCAGAAAATTACTGAATGTTGATAATTTGTCGTGCAATTGAGAAAGTATTGCTCAATTCGACAAATTACTGATAAATTACCAAATATTGATAATTGGATCAATATTTGAGCAACTGAACAAGTATTGCTCGATTCGACGAAACATTTATTGGTGACGTGACCCAATAAAATATTAAAATATTAGTAAGCTACCAAATATTATATGATTAATTCAGATGTTGGTTGCTGAATCCATCATAAATTCATTAGTGCTTGAATCGTGCTCAGAGTGATGATTCGTGGAGCATTTATTCAAAACCCTAATTTCAGATCATAGTTGATGAATCGTTGAAAATATGTCATGAGTGATAGAGGGACCGGCCAAATGGGATGATGGGCATCCATGTGGTGCCCGGTGCTCGAGTGAGCATGCACCAGGGTTCTCAGTTTGAGGATTGGTGAAAGGATGATGATTAAATGTTGGTTTCATCATTTACTGAAATATTGTTGGGTTTAGCATTAGGTGATAAAACCTAGGTATAAAAGATGGGGACCGACCAAGAGAGTATGGTACCAGATCTTGGTGGTCACGTGACCAATTATTGGCCGTTTGAGCAATCCCCAGGTTGGTTGGAGATAGTTTGGGCCCAATACGAGCAATTGAGCAAATTAGGTCAGAATTATGAAAACGTGTAGGACCGGCTTTGTGCAAGCCCTAAGGATGACTCTGGTCGGTCATGAAGGCATGCACGTTTTGTCGTGGTGCCCTTGTCTCCGTACTGAGAGTTTCAGTATTTTTCGATGTGCGTTCGAGCAATGTTGTGAATTTTTCGAAGAGTTTCATCTTGGTGAAATTCTTGATTTTTGTTGGAATGAGCATGTATGCTCAATTGATCAATATTTTGTAAATATTAAAATAAGTGTATTTTAACATTTAAAATTGTCTTGAGAGGCTAGCCGGTTGTGTGACCTGTTGGCTTTTGGTTTTCATGATTTGAGCAAAATTTGAGAAGTTATGACGAAATCATAATTTTTGCTCAAACCAAGGAGTTTCATGAATTTAGGAAAATAATAATTATAATTTACTAGGGATTGCAAGGTGTGGGACCGGCCACGACTAGGGCATGGCCGGCCGGCTATGTTGCCCGGTCCCGCACACCTTTCCTTATTTTATAATATTATTTTTCATGAATCCTTGAAGTTATGGAGAATCCTTGGAGTTATGGAGAATCCATGCGTTTTTGTTGAAACAAAGGATTTGCATGAGATTAGGGAATAATAATTATAAAAGCTAAGGATTGTGAGGTGTGGGACCGACCACGGCTCGGGCATGGCCGGCCGGCTAGGTTGCCCGATCCCGCACACCTTTCCTTATTTTATAACATTATTTCATGAATCCATGAAGTTATGGAGGATTCATGAGTTTTCGCAAAAACAAGGAAAGTTGCTAAAACCAAGGAGTTTTCATGAGTTCATGAAATAACAAAAAATGAGGAAAATAATGGAAGTGGCATGGACCGACCATGGCTAGGGCACGGCCGGTGGTCCCGTCCCTGGGCACCTCTTATTATTTTATTAATATTTATTGTTTTCTCCTGTTTTGCGTAGGATTCCTCATTGTTTCATATTTTTTTGGATGCTCGTTCGTGCATTCGGGTGCTCAGTCGTGCATCATTGTCGAATACACTTGCACCATTTTTGTGGGGCTTACTCAGTGATGATCCAGATGCCCGGTTATTGAGTATTTATTACTAATTTATGAAATTCAGTGGAGAATAATTCATGAAACTGAGTAATAAAAATGAATAGTTGTTTATTATTAATTCATAGGATCAGCTGTGGATTCGACTATGAATTCAGAATAATAAAGCAAGCATTGCCATCCTATGGGATCTTGGATGCGACCATAAAATCGAGTAATTAAAATTATCTATCACCATTTCATGAGATGAAATCGGAATAATGAGATAATGTAGTAGTTTATTGCCATTCTATGAGATCAAGTCGTAGATTCGATCATGGAATCGGAGCAATTGTTATTGCCATTCCATGGGATCAGGTGGATTCGACCATGGAATAGGAGCAATAGTTATTGCCATTCCATGGGATCAGGCCGTGGATTCGACCTTTGTTATTGTCATTCCATGGGATCAGGCCGTGGATTCGACCATGTAATAGGAGCAATTGTTATTGCCATTCCATGGGATCAGGCTGTGGATTCGACCATGGAATAGGAGCAATTGTTATTGCCATTCCATGGGATCAGGTCGTGGATTCGACCATGGAATAGGAGCAATTATTATTTCCATTCCATGGGATCAGGCCATGGATTCGACCATGGAATAGGAGCAATAATAGATTATTCTGGGAATTCAGTGGTGAATGTCACGGCAGAATTAATCTATTGCAGAAAAGATATTAGCCAGTTAAAGTGTCACATCTATTCTGAATGGTGCATAGTCAGGGAGTCACGGTATTGTTTACGACCTGAAGGCGTTAGTGCTCTCAATCTACGGAGAACCGCCTGAATATATACACGGTCTCTCCACATAGTCAGGGAACGGTGAGTGTCACCGACATCCTGAAGGCGTCCGCCGCCCAACTATTCTTCTATGTGGAGGTGGGTCTCTCTCCTGCAGTCAGGGAACAATGAGTGTCACCGACGTCCTGAAGGCGTTAAGCTCTCAATCTACGGAGAACCGCCCAAATACGTTATTCTGCATAGAGGTCACGACGAAATGCCAGGGATCGAACGCTCAACTAGTGGAGGCTTTTCGAAAACATATTCATCATGGCTTCGTAAAATATGAATCGTTGCATGCCTGAAAGCCGTGTCAAAAACATGCCTCGTGATTTTACGGTTTTAACCTTTGTTGAAAATCCACCATCTACAAATCTTATGATAGCCAAAGAATTATGTAAGTCACTCGAGACATACATAAGCATAATTCCTAACATGTTTAGGAATAAGAGTATTACATACTTCATACGTGATTTCCACCATGATCTTATAAAGTAATCAAATCCTGCAACTACGTTAACTGAATCATCCTTTGGATTCATTCTTATAGGTTGGATCGCACCAAACACATATTGTTAGATCTTTTCGTGTTTTCCTGATCTGATACCAATTGAAAAGGCGAGGGTACCCAAATATACCTCAAACTAAAACTTTTCCTACCTATAAGTCCTTTCTCCAAAAGTGATTGTCTATGGACTGAGTCGAGACAATACAACTAATCGGTTCACACTTCGTGTGATCATCTATGGATACGAGATCGAGACAATACAACAACGAAGTATGTTACTTGATAAAAAGGTTCAAACTTAACCAAACACAATAGGATTCACTTATCAAGTAAATAGGAATTAACGTTTGTGTAATTTACTTTAATTATAATAAATCAATTATAATGCGGAAATATAAAGTAAATGACACGGCAAGATTTTGTTAACGAGGAAACCGCAAATGCAGAAAAACCCCGGGACCTTGTCCAGAATTGAATACTCTCAAGATTAAGCCGCTACACAAAATTACACCTAACTTCGTATAGTTGAGACCAAGCAACTAAACCTATAGCTCACCTACTTTTGTCTGTATTCCCACGCCTCCAACTTATAAATAAGTCACGTACTTGAAAACAATTCCTTTGGTTCGTATTCCAAACAGTAAAGGAACAACAAATCTGTTTGGTATCAACTCTCTTCAACCAAGTGATATGAGTCGGACAAAGGCTCTTCCGTTTATCTTAACATAAACTACTTCGTCAGGTCCTTAGATCTATCTTATGTTCAATTACCGAAGTAATCGTTTAAGATTAAGCCAATCAACACTCTTAATCGAAATAATTTTGTTGATGTCGATCTACTCAATTAATCAATCCAATCTATCACAAAGATAAACCGATTATTAATTGGATCCTCTTTTACCGAAATAAGTATTTTGCACACCAAAGATTATGAACCCACAAATCAGAAATATTCAATATCTTTTTTGTCTTCAAATCTTCTATTGTGATCAATCACGCACAGAACGTAGTCTGTTAACAATGGATTATCACAAGATCGTCTTTAGAACTAACAACAGTCTAAAGATCCCCGTCGAAACTCTGAACTAGTTTGAGTGAATCTTATATCAGAAGAGAAGATTCTCAAGCATAAACAAACTAGGTGCAATCAAAGTTCAACAACCGTTAGTCAATCAAATCAATCGAAAATAAAAGATAAACCGCAATTATCTAGTTTCCCACCAACGGTACACGCTAGAGCTTCTCAATCCCAAAGAAGACTTTAAACTAAGCAGCCGTAAGATATTTCTCCTAATTAGGTTACTCTCCTCTCCGAATAGGCGGCTACACCAGTAACAACAACAAAAGAGGAAGTTTGTTGTTACGAAGGATTAGTTTGCTAGAAAGGCAAACTTCAAGTATTTATAGACAAGGAAGTTTGGACACCAAGGAATTTCCAAAACCAAAAATATTCTCAAGATTCATTAAAGCACAAATTCCCATAATTCCTGGAAATGCTCTGTCCAAAAATAATGATCGAAATCTCTCAGAAAATCTAATTAGTAAATACACATTACTAATTCTTATATTTCCCTACCAAATGAAATTAATAACCTTAATTAAAAGATTCTTAACTTACTTATGTTTCGATCCTGGGATTCTCTTCCCTTATCTATTAAGGAATAACTTTGAACAATTAAAGAAATAAACATTCATAGCACGTGTTCAAAGTATGTCGACATCCTTACTTTGTAAGTTATCTTTCACACTTACATCAAAACCGATTTGCCACACTTCCAAACAAGTTTAGAATTGGTTCATCTGACTTTCAAGAACTATGTGATTGATCAAACAAACATTCAATCACAATCATAGGTTTAACGGTTCTACCAAAACAAGTTTCGGTTCTACCTTCCATGTGAGTACTGTGCATAGTCACACTAGCTTTCCAAAATTCGGTTGACTAGGTACTAGGATCGGTTCCCCACATATATATGGTATCTAACTTATATGTGTTTCACATGTACATAGGATCGGTTCCCCTTTGCTTAAAAACGTGTTGCACATGTCCATAGGATCGGTTCCCTTTTCTGTTATAAACCTTGTTGCACCCCATACAAGGATCAGTTCCCCTTTGTGATGCACTGCACCTCTTACTAGGATCGGTTCCCCATTTCCATATTTGGTCAGGCATAAAATCACAAACCCGATCATACCATCTCAGGTGATTACTTAAGATCGGTTTCACTAATAAAAGTCATACCAATACATAAGTCAGGCCTTTGTGAATAGTTCTACCAAGAACACAAACAAGTTGTGAGCGGTTATACTCAATCACACATATTGGTTGTTCATAAGATATGCAATGAATAACAAAACCAATAACACCTGGCAATTTCCTTTTTTGTTCACAAACAAGTTTATGAACTTACTTCCTTAGAACACGTGTAAAACATTGTTCCCTAGGATGAAATCCTCATCTCATACCCAAACATAATCACAATAGCATTCAAATGATTATGGCGATGTCTTATTTACAAAGTTTAATAGTTAAGCAATAAACCTCGTATTGTATTCCTTAATACTATGTCTATCTAGAGTTCAAATATGCTTCGCAGTTTTGTTTTCAATATGCACGACTTGAAAGATACGTTAGGGAATGAAACAGTTCAAGTCAAATATCACTAACCCCAAGTGGAAGGATGATTGTTGTCGTTGTAGCTCCTTTCTTCTTCACATCTTCAAGACTTCGCAATACTTGTAATCTCTCATATCCTAATACTTTCAAGCTAACCTATACGAAGTTGACTCTAGTACATAATCAAGCGACTCTTAACATGAGTTTTGATTCACTAAAATATGACAACCAAACTTGACATACCAACGCTTGGTGGGTTCAACGAGCCATGCTCTAACAGTCTGAATAAAGATGAGAAAAATAAAGTTAATTATGATCTTTATTTTGGTCTTATCGAAATAAGCGATTGTATTTGTGCAATCGGTTTAGCAAGAGAACTAAGTTTCTTAGTCAATTTTTTAAACTATTAGGGAAAATTACTTCGGGCAATTATTTCCTTGATAACATATTAAAACCAAATTACTTGTAGTTTCAGTTTTGATATTGGTTATCTAAAATGGTATGTGAAACCTTCGTGCTTAACTCTTATATGTTGTATAATTCTTTTATTTAGATTTGTAAGATCCTTTCATTTTTTGGTATTTGCTCGTACCTTTGTCATTTTGTGACAAAAAGGGGGAGAAATATATGGAGTAAACAAAGTGATTTGTAATCACTTAGGAAAGGACAATTGTGCTTAAACGTTATATCTAAAGAAAGAGTAAAGCATTGACTAAGGGGGAGAAACATATCATATGATGTTTGTAGTTACTTGTACTACAAATGGGAAATAAAAAAGATGTGCGGATTGAAAATCTACCTATCTCACCTTTAGTAGGGGTATTAGCTTTTTTATTTAAATGTCAACAACGGCATTTATGGATTGAATATATGCAGGGTATTGTGTTGTTGAAACTTGGAATCAAGCGTATGTATAATGAATTTTTTATAATTTGTTTATCCATATGCATTAAGAGTTTGTCACAAAAATTGAAAAAGCGGGAAATTGTTAAAGCATAGCTCGGTTGAACCCACCAAGCGTTGGTATGTCAAGTTTGGTTGTCATATTTTAGTGAATCAAAACTCAATTAAAGAGTCGCTTGATTATATACTAGAGACAACTTCGTATAGGTTAGGGTAGAAAGATTAGGATAATGAGACATACAAGTATTACTCGAATACTTGAAGAATGTGAAGAAGTAACAAGCTACATCGACGACATCATCCTTCCTCTTAAGGTTAGTAATATTTTGACTTGAACTGTTTCATTCCCAACGTATCTTTCAAGTCGTGCTATATTGAAAACATAATTGCGAAGCTGTGAATGATATACTCTAGTAGACATAGTGATAAGGAATTAAAATACGAAGTATAACGCCTATCTTTTGAACTTCGTATATAAGACATCGACATAATTGTTTGAATGCTATTGTGATTATGTGTATGGGTAAAGGTGAAGATTTCATCCTAGGAAACAATGTTTACATTTGTTTAAAGGAAGTACATTCATGAACTTGTTTTATGAATCGAAAGGGAAATCGCTAGGCTTATTGGTATTGTTATTCATTGCATATCTTTGGATTACCAATATGTGTGAGTTAGTAGAACCGATCATAACTTGTTATATATCTTGGTAAAACTAGTCATAATGCCTGACTTATGTATTGGAATGACTTTTATTAGTGTAGCCGATCCTAAGTAATCACCTTAGATGGTATGATCGATATTGTAATTGGTGTAACCGATCCTGGTAATTGGTATGACCGATCACAAAAGAGTTGTAATCGATCCTTGTAATTGGTGTAACCGGTCCTGGGAATTGGTGTAACCGATCCTAGTGACTAGTGTAACCGATCACAAGTAATACCATGAGAATATGGTAACCGGTCCTGGTAATTGACGTAACCGATCATGGTAACTGATGTAACTGGTCCCAGTAACCATATTAAGGTAGAAACGATCCTTGTGTTTGGTAGAACCGTAAACCCATGATTAGTGTATCGATATTTGATCAATCAAATAGTTCTTGGAAATCAGATGAACCAGATCTAACTTGTTTGGAAGTGTGGTATAACCGGTTCCAAGATTGTAGATATGAAAAAGGATTTACAAAGAATAAGATGTCGACATACTTTGAACATGTTCTATAACTCTTTATCTTTTATTGTTCAAAGATATTCCTTAATAACTAAAGGAGATCCCGGACCGAAATAAGTTGAGAATCTTTTAATTAAGGTTGTTAATTTTATATGCTTTTAATTACTAGCAATTAAAATGCATATCTCTGGAAAAAAAAATTGCTAATGTGCATTTACTAATTGGAGATTTTCTAGTGAGATTTCAGTTAATATTGGACAGAGCATATCCAGAAATTATGGAAACCGATTTGGAAATATATTGCATATCTTAAGAATATTTCGGTTTTGGAAATTCCTTGGTGTCCAAACTTCCTTGGTCTATAAATACCCAAGTTTGCATTTCGTGCAAACTATCCTAAGAGCCAGCAAAACTACCTTGTTGTTTTGTTACTGATGGAGTCGTCTATTCGGAGAGGAAAGTACCCTAATTAGGCGAAATCTCTTACGACCGCTCGTTTAGACTTCGGTGGGATCAAGAAGCTCTACGAGTACCGTTGGTGGGAATCTAGATAATTACAGGATTATTAGTTTTCGATTTTATTTGATTGACTAACGGTTGTTGAACTTTGATTGCACCTAGTTTGTTTATTCTTGAGAATCTTCTCTTCTGATATAAGATTCACTCAAACTAGATCGAAGTGTCGACGGGATCTTTATAATTGTTTGTAGATCTAAAGACGTCTTGTGATAATCCATTGTTAATAGACTCCGTTATGTGCGCGATTGATCACAAGAGATTCAAGTTGTGGTGTGCAGGTGTTTATTGAAGATTAAAGAAGATTTGAAGACAAATAAGATTTCTTATTGGGTTCATATCTTTGGTGTGCACAAAACTTGTTCGGCTGGGATCCAACTATAATCGGTTTATCTTTGATAGATTTGATTAATTAGTTGCGTAGATCGACATCATTATATAGTATCTTGATAGATCCTATTTTTGATTGCAAAATCTAAACTCTGCTACTTTGGTAGTTGTTGGATAGATAGATCTAAACCCGACAAAGGAGTTTATTGGATTAAACAGAAGAGCCTTTGTCTAACTCATATCACTGAGATTGAATAGAGTTGTTACCGAATAGATTTGTTATTCCTTCAATGTTTGGAATACGAACCAAAGGAATTGTTCCAGTGCGTGCACTTATTGAATGTCGGAAGCACAGGGATACTGAAGAAACTAGGTGAACTATAGGTTTACTTGCTTGGTTTCAACTATACGAAGTTCGTTTGATTTTGTATAGCGGCTTAATTCTGAGAGTATTCAATTCTGGACTAGGTCCCAGGGTTTTTCTGCATTTGCGGTTTCCTCGTTAACAAAATCTTGCCGTGTCATTTACTTTTGTTTTCCGCAATTATAATTGTTGTTATTATAATTTAAAGTAAATTACACAAACGTTAACTCCGTATTACTTGATAATGATCCTATAGAGTTTGGTTAAGTACGAACCTATTATCAAGTAATCACACTTTGATTGTTGTACTGTCTCGATCTTGTATCCATAGACGATCATACAAAGTGTGAATACCGATTCGTTAAATTGTCTCGAATCAGTCCATAGACAATCACTTTCGGTAATAGGACTCATAGGTGGAAAGGTTTAAGATTGTGGTATATTTGGGTACCCTCGTCTTTTCAACGACCATGCACCATAGTTCACATAAGATGATTGTAAACATTCAAGAATCCCATAGCAATGCGTACTACTGCCCATCCTTGAACTTCCTTCTTTGTGATTCACTAACAACATTCTTGTAAAATCTACAAATGAGCTTAGAAGATAATTACTCCAAGAATGCAAGTGCCCAAGTCCAAGAGAAGTGGAACAAGTGCGACGAAACGGAGCAAAACACTCAAAAACAAGATACATGACAAATACCAATCTTAACTCATCCAAATTCAAGAATTCTCATCTCCAATTTGAATAGAATTCAAAAAGGAAGAGAATGCAAAAAGAATGAGGCCATTCCGTGTTCGGACGAAGAAGTTACGGCCAAAACAGGTTTACCGAATATCGACGTCTACAGGCCAGTATGCATACGGGGTTGCAAACGTATTTTCATGACCAAGAGCAGTATGCAAACGGGTTTTCGTACTAAAATCCCTGCATTTTGATTTTAAATGATGGTATGCATACCTAGTATGTGTACCATGAAGTCCAAACATCCCGAAATACTATTTTCAAACTTAAACATTTAAGAATCTTAAACACAGATCAAGTTAGGTAGAAATGAACGATAAGAAAGGTACGTGGATCATTGTAAGTACTCTAAGCAAATAAATAAAATCACAAATCTTGATCAAGTTTATAGACATACCTTTTTAGATGAATCCAATCGAATTCTACAGCCTTACCAAACATAATCTGTGCGCCCCAATTCTCGTGCTTCCCTCACCGTATACATAAAAAGGCATTCCTTGGTGAGGACGCACTTACAATACAATCAAGTTGTGTTGAGGTGAACAATGTCTTGCTCACCACAAGTGACTGAAACAGACTTTTCCAGTAACTATGGAATTTTCAGCATCTATAGTTTTTGGCTTATCCTGTTTCACTTTTGGATTATCATGAAAGAGATCGCTTTTAGAACCTTTCACATCCAAACCCATCTTTCCAAAGAACTTTGTAAGTTCCAACATCATGGATATTTCCTTCTCCACAGTCATGGAATTTTCTGGGAGATCATTCCTTTTCACACTCAAAGTATCATAGGTTTTCTTTGATACCCACTTCTGAGTGTGTTTAGGAACAATATGAACCTTCTTCCCATTACTCTCTTCTAGATTTCTCGAAAGAGAATTGGATTGACTATTCTTTTGCAAGTTAGTCTTTCTCCAATTGGGAGCATCGGATCTTTTCTTCGTCTTTACGAAGTTATCCTTTTGATAACCATTACGATTCTGAAAAGGATTTGTATGACGTTTATAGGCAAATCTAGATTTATCACAACACTGATTCCTTTGCCTAAAGGTTGGACAGTTACAACCTGTAATGTTAAGGGTATTAGTCTTAACATATGATATTGGTTTCACAACTTCTTGTGATGCCCAAACAAGAACATCATGAAGTTTCTCATTCCTTATACGAAAACGACATCTCCTTTCCAGGTGACCTTTGTTTCCGCAATAATGACAAATATAAGGAACGTTCTTACCCGGATTCATGTGTGCTGTTTTTGGAGGTTGATATACATTTTTCTTTCTAACCTTAACTGCCGATGAAGGTATTTCACTTTTGCCATCAGTGGAAACCTTTTGTTGAGAAAAAATCATTAGCCTAGACAAATTTTACCTCTTTGCTAATACGTGGAGCATCTATTCCCTTATAGACCAATCCTCGTGTATCACAATGATTTTTACTTGCTCCTAGAATAGTGGTTAGTTTTTATCAAGAAGCAAGTGAGCTAAATCAGCCTAAAAGCGTTTTTCTCGAGAGAGATAAGCGCTTTCTCTGTTATTAAAACAACTTTGTTGAGAGCTACACTTGGCTTTGGATTCAGCAAGTTCTTCATTAACCATGAAGAGATTTCTACGAAGATTTTCGCATTCAGAATTCTTTGAACGCACATCTTCTTCACGATCTTTAAGAATTGACTGGAGAATAGTATACCCACAATCATAACCCTTAAAGAGTTTTTTCATCTTCTTGTTTTCTTGACAGAGAGGAGTCAGAAACTCAGCCAAGCAGGATGTTGACCCTTTTTTCTTTAAGAGATGGTCAAAAAGCTTGATATATTGTGAGACTTCCTCATCAACATCTTGTCCCTCATCTGAATCATTTTCATCTGAAAGATCATTCAACTGTTCATCTAGGCATTTTTCCCAGTTATACACAGTTTCAGACAATTGAGAGGATGTGAGAGATTTCTCAGGAAAAACAAGGCTTTGAACCAAATCAGAATATTTCTGAACTGGTGATGCTTTATCTGAGATATTATCATCCATAGTCAGATCGCTACAACCACAGAATTATGAGGCCTTAAACGGTTTTGCTTGCTCTGATAACAATTGAAAAGCGGAGGTATAACAACCACAACCAATATTTCGCTTAGCAATCTGTATGGACTAACTCCAATATAATTATGAGAGGAGTCGTGCTATCACACGCGCAGCTGCATGATAGTTGAAATGAACTCGCGTCTAACCACCGTAGGATTAAGAAGCCAGCTGTAGATCGGTAATTAAGTGGAAGCTAATAATTTTCTATATATTTTATTCTTTAAATAACCATAAATTTTTATATCTATTTCGTATTTAGTCCTTTGTACATCAATGGTTTTGAATTCGTTCCACTGATGCAATTTTTGATTTGAGTCGTGTAGTGCTATTTCAAGTTGATTTATTAATTTGTCGATTAAAAAAAGCTAAATTATAAATTTTTGCTATACTGATTTATTTTTCCAATCAAGCAAGAATATCAACAACTGCATCAGCGAAGTTACTTCCATCTGAATGTTGGTTGATCACATGATTATGATTAACTAGATTATCAACTGCATTCAAATGATGTTAAGCTAAAAAGTTTTGAGCATTTCATTTTATCTTCCACATTTCTTCTCTACCTAACGATCCAAACCCTGTAAAGAATTAAGATAAACAATTTTAACGGGGGATTCGGAGGAGGAGAGAATTGAGAAAAATATGAGAAATTTATGGAAGCTAGTTGTAATGGGTTTTGATATTCTTGGTGAAAGTTGCAACTGTGTCTTTACTAACAGAAGGGGAATTTTATTCTTCTAAGCCTAATAGTTTAGGAAAATGGAAGGCGCAAGTGATGGTTATGATATTGATGGAGACGAATTTAGTGGAGAAGTTCAGAGAACTGGGAAGGCGATGGACTATTTTAGATCATATATATGAAGGGCTCTATAAAAAATTATTAACAATTTAGGGATGTTTGTTAAATAAAATTTAGAGAATATTATACAGAATCTCCAAAAACCAATCTATGCTAGATGATCAAAATCGTACGGTAGGGACCCCGCGGGTTCATTTGTACTGTCACGCGCGCAGCGGCGTGACAGCATGACTCTTCTGAGAGCACCAACTAATAAAGCGAGCTCAATCAAGAAATATATCCAAGAGTTATATCTCTGTTTCTTAATGTAATCAGCAAATCAAACAGATAGAAATCCGTGAGCCTGATTAATATAAGAAACAACTTGGACGGTATCAAAAACCAATATCCAAGTGTCAATCAATTTAATCAATAACCAAAGGTTGGATTCACAATTGATTGAACTTACGCACAACCTATGATATTTTAATTATATAAACAAATATAATGCGGAAAAGAAATAACACAGACACTAGAAATTTTGTTAACGAGGAAACCGCAAATGCAGAAAAACCCCGGGACCTAGTCCAGATTTAAACACCACATTGTATTAAGCCGCTACAGACACTAGCCTACTCCAAGTTAACATCGGACTGGAATATAGTTGAGCCCTAACCAATCTCACACTGATCAAGGTACAGTTGCGCTCCTTACGTCTCTGAACCCCAGCAGGATTCTACGCACTTGATTCCCTTAGCTGATCTCACCCACAACTAAGAGTTGCTACGACCCAAAGTCGAAGACTTGATAAACAAATCTGTCTCACACAGAAAAGTCTATAGAATAGATAAATCTGTCTCCCACAGATATACCTACGAGTTTTGTTCCGTCTTTTGATAAATCAAGGTGAACAGGAACCAATTGATAAACCGGACTTATATTCCCGAAGGACATCCTAGTGTTATCAATCACCTCATAATAATTTTAATCGATTAACGAAACAAGATATTGTGGAATCACAAATGATGAGACGAAGATGTTTGTGACTACTTTTCAATCTTGCCTATCGGAGAATAAATCTCGATCAAATCTTAAAGAAGATAGTACTCAATCACAATAGAAAACAACAAGATCAGAACACGCAACTACAGAGAAAATAGTTGGGTCTGGCTTCACAATCCCAATGAAGTCTTCAAGTCGTGAACCTACTGGGTTTTGGAAAAACCTAAGTTTAAAGGAGAATCGACTCTAGTCGCAACTAGTATCACACAGGAGGTATGGGGATTAGGTTTCCTAGTTGCTAGAGTTCTCCTTTATATTGTCTTCAAATCAGGGTTTGCAATCAATGTTACCTTGGTAACAAAGCATTCAATATTCAACGTTAGATGAAAACCTGATTAGATTCAAGCTAATATCTTTCAACTGTTAGATCGAACTTAGCTTGTTATACAAAAATGAAATGTACCATCATTTAGATAAAGGTAACCGTACCTAAACGTGTACACTTAGTTGGTTCAAAAATAGTTAACCAATGGTTAGCCATATGAGCACTTTCATATCAACCTTATTCATCTTTATCATAACTAGTTCAAATGACTCAAATGAAACTAGTTAGAGAGTTTTTCAATTGTTTATATTCTTATAGAAGTATACAAGACATAATTGAAGCAAAATCGATTTTGAATCACTCGAATCATTTCATGAACATTATAGCCACAATTTGCAAAAGATTGCATTCTTTATTAAATAAATGTATTAGTTCATGAACAAACCGATTTTAGAACATAACCTACTTAAGTATGCAAACGGGTATGCGTACTTAAGTAGCCGGACTGAGTTTGGTTACGCCAGTACGCGTACGTGTACGCATACCATTTACAATTCCAAACTCCAGCAGAAATTCACGGAACTTGAACTTCCGCCAGTACGTGTACGGTTACGCATACTTAGTTCCCGAACTTCCAAAAACCAACTAGTACGCGTACATGTACGCATACCATGGTTCCTGGTTTTGGACTTTACAAAAATGTGAATACACACTATGTTTATATCCAATCATGGTTACATGTTCTTAACCCTTATTTCAATCATTGAAACATTCTTGGAAGACGACAATTGATGTAATTTTAGATAGTGGTAAATAGAGTTATCGTTCACTCGGACTTGATGAGATTGATATTTAGATTTAAATTATAAAACTAGCAAATAAATACAAAAGATGTCACAAGATCAAGAAGTACTAGGACTCAGGATTCCACCAAACACATAACATAAGGTTCAAATATTAATTCTTTTAACAATTATAGCTCAATAAAGACATGGAATCTTATTTTTTCCATAGTAGATTCTCAAAATATTAGTTGTAATTCCTAAGCATGGGACATCATAACATCTAAGCAAGCATGACCCATCAAATCATATGACAACTAATTAGTCAAATATATAATTAAATTTTAATTAGTGCAAAAGTCATATAAGAATTAAATATAATTACCCACGTATGATATTAGGCTTCCTCCTTCATCCCAGTGTTGGGATTTAGCTCTTCATGGTGAAAACACGCTCAAAATAATAACTCATAGCCCAAAGGGTGTTTTTATTGATGAAATAATACACACATGAATTTGTAACGCTGTATTGGCATCACAGAAGTCACTGTTACTAAAATTGTTGCAAAACTGAAGATAATAGTTACTAATGGACTGTTACAGAACATATTGAATATAAGACTCTAAGTACGACTGTTCTCTGCAGCTATATGTTCTTCAGCTTAAGGTTCTGGAGAACGACACTTTTGATGTGTCGTCTGCAACTCCTCGTCTTCTTCACAGCAGCAGCAAAGATAATCCTTCTCTGCAGCTCTGTTTTCTTCACTGGCGCTACCCCCAACTCTCGATGACACCCAAAACTCCAGACAAGACTCGTATTTATACTACTGAGCCAATCTAAGGTCGAAAATCAACTTAATTCCTCCGAAAGATCTTTGCAGTTAATGAAGATATTTCACGAGTATATTTTCTCTCCTTTTTCACACGTCTTCTGAGTTGTATGGTACATCCAAATCTTCTCATTCAACCAGCCAAATAATGAAGAGAATATTTTCTATTAATTCGCAGGATAACCGCCTTCTTTTCAAACCCATTCCGTGAATAACTCCTTCCCTGTTTTCCAAAAATATACGATTTCCTTCAACTCTAGACACGTACAAAGTCTTCTTGTTATGGTAAGAAGATAATCATGTCTTAAAGACACAAAAATCCTCATAAAATCAGGACCAGAATCTCACACGGTTGGAATTTTATTTTCCCGCCAAAAAAAACATTTTCCCACGAAGAAGATGGGTGTCCCTCTATCCAAACATGGGGTGCGAATAACACTGGGGTTCCCCTAGCAATTGGGTTGCCCCTTATCCAAAATGGGAGTCTGAATAGCAAGTGTCCTCCGGGTGCCTTTATAACCTTTTCAAGCTAAATTTTCCACACATGTTTATTTCTCCAAAAGCACCTACACACACATAAAACACCATAATAAGTACAATATCAAGCACTAGCAATACAGTATATTGAGAACAATTTAGACACAAAAATGTGTCTATCAAATACCCCCAAACTTATTATTTGCTAGTCGCGAGCAAATCTAATCTAGAAAATAAAATGACTACACTTAGCACGTGCAGCAAGCCGTTAAACCGCTAGGTGGCCCTAGCGACGGAGTGTTGTCTCCGGAGGGTTTACCAGAGGTGTACCCACAAAACCTTTATTCCATACCCTAGCTATCTACGCAGAACCTTAGAAGGCACTAAAGAATCTCCTTGGTTGGCATACAATCATTGATTACAAGAGGAAGTACCCTGATGCGAAATTCCAATTGTTGTACACGAGTTTGCACTCAAGCATACTAAAAGTCATATATAAGTGACAGAGCTCTACTCAGTTAGTTTCAGTACATCATAACCGGAGTCAACCAATCACATGGAAAGATTAAGAAGATGGATGTAGAGAAAAACGTAGATGGTTTTGATGTTGACTAAGGTGAACCTATCCTAATGGACTAAGATACCTGGTCGACTAATATCAACACACGGTGGCATATACAAGGGAACCAGCGGGTAATAATCCTAACTCTAGGTCAACACAACTGGCATATACAAGGGCACCAGTTGTCGACTTTATTGAATTTATTCCAGTTGGTCTTATGGTCTGGTCTCATTTTTTTTTTTTTTTTTTTTTTTTTTTTTTGTATCTCAATCACTCTATTTCACCCAATCACTTATAAGAAAAAATAAAAACAGAAGGTGAAAAGGATTCAACGAGATATGGAGAAACTACCATGTTGTTTTTTTTTTAATTCTAACAACTGAGCTCTGTGCTTTTATGAATAGACTCTTTAGATGTTTCCATCTAATCAGATTGGTTCCTCAACTCATATAACCAAGATGTTCTCATCCACTTAGATTGGTTAGTGCCAACTTTAATAAACATAAATTTCTAGGCTCTGGAGTTTATTTATTGCAACTAAAAAGTTTCTCCCATACCCCCAAACTTAAATCTAACATTTTCCTCAATGTTCTAAAGATGAAATTAAAAGCATGAACAAGGAGAAACTGTCACCAATTGAAGAAAAGAGTTAAGGAAAGATATTACCGTGTTGCATGAGAATGGGTTACCTCCCAAGAAGTGCTAAGTTTAAAGTCTTCAGCCACACATAGGAAGATATTAGTCACCTCGAAGAATCTTAAAGCAGCATCCGGAATAACTGCGGGTCATCTGGATCAAAAAGTGATAACCACAAGAAGAGGAGACTGCAACAGATCAGGAAGATATCCAACACACCCTTATCTATTTTTTTTGTTTAAGACAACTACATCTAATTGTGGTTCCGGTTCAGGTTCTATAACTGGGTCTAGATAAAATATTTTCATGGGTTGCATTTCCTCATAAGTTAGATCCGAATGTTCAGGTTCCAGAGTCTGGAGAAACTCAAATAAAAACTTAGAAGCACATAATAATAACCTAAATAATTGCGGATCCTTAAAGGAAATCAAATTTGACTTACAGAGCTGACCAAAAGAGAATGCTGGTCTTCCTTAAACAAATGTGTCGACCCTAATCTCCTAAAGTAATTAGGTTTAGTCTCAAAACTTAATAATTGACACATCTGAAATTCATAAGTTCCCACAATTGGAAGGAAGATTTTTTGTGGGAAAACAAAGTCAATCGTGGTATCGTAGCCTGGGTTAACCTCATCAACCATAGGATGGGTTTCTAACAACTGAGCTTCTTTGTAGACACAACTAGGTTCAGGAAAAAGTGTATGAAGATAATCTTGTAAAATGGTTGAAGCACATATGTCCAGTCCTAAGTGAGGGGACTTTCTGAGAGTTAAAGGTAAGGCACTAGGAAAGTGATAATCACCCCCAAACTTAGAGTTTTCAGTGTCTCTAGATAGACTAGTCACAATCTCCCTAATTTCTAGATCATCAGATTCTTGAAAATGGTCAATTGATTCTTCTAAGTTACAATCAGCATCCTCACTTATCTCTACGAGTTTATCTTCTTCTAAGACTAGCGTTTTTAACTCACTAGACTCTAAAACAGTATTCTCAGGGTAAACTCTTTCCTCTAAACCATCATCACAATAATATAAAAGATTATCAGAGAAAGTTTCTAGTAAAGGCTCATTAACTAAGGTGTTAATCATAGTTACTTCCTCCGATTCACTTATAGGCACATCAAATAATGGATTATCCAGCATATTGCAGGCTAAAGGATCATGAACTACATCGTCTAAAACGGTGGCATCTCTAGTCAAATCCTCGTCCTTTTGAATAGGTTAATAATCATTAAAATTATTGGGATTTGAAACAGAAATAGTACTATCATTATAAAACTCAACTGGAGTTACAATTTCCTTATCACTATGCCTACATATGTATGATTCTTCATTAACACTATCCTCATAATTATAATAATATGAAAATGGTTGAACCTCATCTAAAATAATGTCTCCAATTCTATCCTCGTCATCTTGATTAGGTGAATAGTAACTATCCTCATTTTCAAGGGTGAAACTGGGAACACTGTGTTGGAAATTCAGATTATTTCGAGCAATTCTGTCGTTCGTCTTAGCCATCCGATTGAGGGTATCTTCTAAAGAAGGTTCACTCATTATTGTAGTTTTTTCGTCCATAACTATACCATTCATCTCAGCTAACTTACGTGTTGACTCAGCTAACTTCCTGAGGGACTCTTCTAAAGGAGGAATAGGAACAGAGGGATCATAAAAAGTACTACTTTTCAATAATTTGATTGTATCCTCTAGAGACGAAGAACTAGTATTATAATCTTCATGCTCGTAAGACTTATGCACGTGTGGATAGTAATTGGGCTCACCATGGTATGACCCATAACCTTCAAAAGGTTGGCGTTCCCAACCACTATTCACACTATGGTCATAAAAAGAGTGATGTCCATATTGTTCAGTTGGATATTCATATTCATTGTGATGGCTATTATAATACCAGTTTGACATCCCCGTCAGCGGCGCCAAAAATTGATGTAATTTTAGATAGTGGTAAATAGAGTTGCCGTTCACTCGTACTTGATGAGATTGATATTTATATTTAAATTATAAAACTAGCAAATAAATACAAAAGATGTCACAAGATCAAGAAGTATTGGGACTCAGGATTCCACCAAACACATAACATAAGGTTCAAATATTAATTCTTTTAACAATTATAGCTCAATTAAGACATGGACTCTAATTTTGCCAAAGTAGATTCTCAAAATATTAGTTGTAAGTCCTAAGCATGGGACATCATAACATCTAAGCAAGCATGACCCATCAAATGAGATGACAACTAATTAGTCAAAATCATAATTCAATTTTAATTAGTGCAAAGTCATATAAGAATTAAATATAATTACCCACGTATGATATTAGGCTTCCTCCTTCATCCCAGTGTTGGGGTTTAGCTCTTCATGGTGAAAACACGCTCAAAATAATAACTCATGGCTCAAAAGGTGTTTTTATTGAAGAAATAATACACACATGAATTTGTAACGCTGTATTGGCGTCACAGAAGTCACTGTTACTAAAATTGTTGCAAAACTGAAGATAATAGTTACTAATGGACTGTTACAGAACAGATTGAATATAAGACTCTAAGTACGATTGTTCTCTGCAGCTATATGTTCTTCAGCTTAGGGTTCTTGAGAACGACACTTCTGATGTGTCGTCTGTAACTCCTTGTCTTCTTCACAGCAGCAGCAGAGATAATCCTTCTCTGCAGCTCTGTTTTTTTCACTGACGCTACCCCCAACTCTCGATGACACCCAAAACTCCAGACAAGAATCGTATTTATACTTCTGAGCCAATCTTAGGTCGAAAATCAGCTCAATTACTCCAAAAGATCTTTGCAGTTAATGAAGATATTTCACGGGTATATTTTCTCTCCTTTTTCACACGTCTTCTGAGTTGTACGGTACACCCAAATCTTCTCATTCAACCAACCAAATAATGAAGAGAATATTTTCTATTAATTCGCAGGATAACTGCCTTCTTTTCAAACCCATTCCGTGAATAACTCCTTCCCTGTTTTCCAAAAATATACGATTTCCTTCAACTTTAGACACGTACAAAGTCTTCTTGTTATGGTAAGAAGATAATCATGTCTTAAAGACACAAAAATCCTCATAAAATCAGGACCAGAATCCCACACAGTTGAAAAAAAATTTTCCCGCCAAAAAAAATATTTTCCCGTGAAGAAGATGGGTGTCCCTCTATCCAGGCATGCGGTGCGAATAGTACTGGGGTGCCCCTTAGCAATTGGGTTGCCCCTTATCCAAAGTGGGAGTCCGAATAGCAAGTGTCCTCCGGGTGCCTTTATAACCTTTTCAAGCCAAATTTTCCACACATGTTTATTTCTCCAAAAACACCTACACACACATAAAACACCATAATAAGTACAATATCAAGCACTAGCAATACAGAAAATTGAGAACAATTTAGACACAAAATGTGTCTATCAACAATAGCTGTCTCACACAAACTATTAGCTTCAAAGCAATTTTCAAGTGATCGAATGATCAACACGAAACATTCCGAGTCTACATCAAATGACTGTCTCACACAAATCATGTAATATGTTACAAGGAGATTTTCACATGATCATCTTTTGACTTTCGTCAAGAATAAAAGATGAGCTTGGTTAAAGCGAAATCTTACCAACACATATTTCGAGAAATAGATAAGCAAGATAAACTCGGCTCGGAATACCAAATATGTATAACTGAAGTCTATATAGCAATACGACTTTTTGTCTCAAATAGGAGATAGAGTAGATAGACTTTTAAGTGATAGATGAGTTTAAGTCTCCACATACCTTTTGTTGATGAAGTTCCACAAGTTCCCTTGAGTAGTTCTTCGTCTTCATTCGATGAACGCCGTGGAGTCTAAAGCTCAACTACACTTACTATCATAATCCGAGACTTAGCTATAAGTAGACTAGAAATCAAGACTTTTAGTTTTGGCAACTAAACTTGACAAACAAGCTTGAGATAACAACGCTTGCGAGTTCGACCAAGCAGTGCTCTAACATCTGTGTTACTCGAATAATTATCTAATGTGCCAATTCCAGTCAGAACTTGGAAAGGCTTGAATATAACTCTCCTATATGGGTCAGAACTCGATAGGCCTCCAAACACATTCTCGCCCATATAATGATCCTCATTTAATTGAGTTTTGTGACTCATGGACGGGTCGAAAACCAACTTCGGGACTAAAACTGCTATCGAAAGTATTTTTACCCTCTGGTCAATATGTTGACCCATACTTGAGTTCGAATTTTCCACAAAAGTAAAATTGGTCGGGGAAACAGCTGATATGGTGGTAGGATTTTCCATTCATCCCAAATGCGTGCCAATACAAGACCGATTCGAGTTTGAAATTTGAAAAGTTTGAAAATCGTCAACATATTCAGAAGTCGATGATGAGACCAAATCTTTCGTTTCATTTTACATGATTTATCCATCTCAAAAAGGAAGTTATGCGCATTATTCACGACGTAATAGTCTTTGGGGATGACCATCGCTGATTTGAGTCTTGGCTTGAATGAGCTTTGACTAGTAGGATAATTAATAAGATGATCATCATGATTCTCATGAGATCCAATCCTTTGATCAAATAATCTCTCTTTATGATACTCATGATCAGGTTGAATACCAATTCTTTGATCAAATTTTTGTTTATAAACAACACTACTCCATTCATGGGCGGAGCCAAGAATTATAGGATGGGGGTGCAAAAATTTACTACAGGGTGCAAAAAATGCAAAAATGGGCTTAGATATGAAAAAAGAATCTTTAATTAGGCTTGAAGTGGGCTTTGGGGCCACCTGGGCAGGGGGTGCAAGTGCACCCCCTTTTAATAGGCTGGCTCCGCCCCTGACTCCATTGTTGATTAAAATGCACTTTCCTTTTAGGTGTATATTCAATATCCATTCAATAGAAACCCAAAATTTAGACAACTTGATAACAACAGTAATACTCAATTGATAGCATATAACCTTAATCCTGCAACAGTTCTGCTAGCATAGAGTACGACACAATATCTGAATAGATTTCTTCCAGAACACTCCATGGTGAACAAATCCTTTGAAACACTGATTTTCCCATTAAAAATGGAAGTTCTATAATACCATTCTAGTGATTATACTTATCAGGCTCCATTGAAGTATAAGTGTTGGAAGTATTCTCTGTTTTGCATTGTTTTCGGTTTGTTGTAAAAGATTGTGATGAACTTCAAACGAATGAGCTATGAAGAACCCTTTTTTATTTATGAATGGATGAATTCCCAAAGCAACAGACTAACTAAAGTACTTTAAAATGGCCTTAACAATACCAAACCATCCATTGTGAAAATTGGTGATCTCAACAACAACAACGCCTTTTGAATATAGATCAATGGTATTATTTGTATTACATGTACCAGCCTTATCCTTAAACTCCTTTTTAATCACTTAATTGGGAGATAGATTCAAACAATGCCGGAATTTCTTCCAGATTGAACCATTGTCTCCACAAAGAACAAACATAAACTAAACTTTGAATCTTTTGATGGTTCAACTTTTGAAATCTTCATGAAAATACCATTAAAGTATGATAAGATCTCAATCAATAAGACATCCGTATTAAACTTTGTAGACCATTTTTGCGTAGGCCTAGACAAACTGTTAGAGCATAGCTCAGTTGAACCCACCAAGCGTTGGTATGTAAAGTTTGGTTGTCATATTTTAGTGAGCCAAAACTCATTTTAAGAGTTGCTTGATTATGTACTAGAGTCAACTTCATAGGTTAGCTTGAAAGTATTAGGATATGAGACATTACAAGTATTGCGAAGACTTGAAAAAATGAAGAAGTAAGGAGCTACGACGACAACATCCTTCCACTTGAGGTTAGTGATATTTGACTTGAACTATTTCATTCCCTAACGTATCTTTCAATCCGTGCATATTGAAAACAAAATGCGAATCATGAATGATATACTCTAGTTAGACATAGTATTAAGGAATACAATACAAGGTTTATTGTTTAACCATTAAACTTTGTAGATAAGACATCGACATAATCATTTGAATGCTATTGTGATTATGTATGGGTATAAGGTGAAGATTTCATCATAGGAAAAAATGTTTTACATTTGTTTTAAGGAAGTAAATTCATGAACTTGTTTTGTGAATCGAAAAGGAAATCGCCAGGCATTATTGATATTTTTATTCATTGCATATCTTTTGAACTACCAATATGTGTGATTAGTATAACCGCTCATGACTTGTTTATGTTCTTGGTAAAACTATCCACAAAGGCCTGACTTTTGTATTGGTATGACTTTTATTAGTGAAACCGATCTTAAGTAATCACCTGAGATGGTATGATCGATTTTGTGATTTTGGTATAACCGACTCTGGGTAAAGGGGAACTTATCCTATTAAGAGGTGCAACATATCACAAGGGGGATCGATCCTTGTATAAGGTGCAACAAGTTTTTAGCGCAGAAGGGGAACCGATCCTATGGACATGTGCAACACATTTTTAGGCAAAGGGGAACCGATCCTATGGACATGTGCAGCAAGTACAAGTTAGATACCATATATATGTGGGGAACCGATCCTAGTACCTAGTCAACCAAATTTTTGGAAAGCTAGTGTGACTATGCACAGTACTCACATGGAGGTAGAACCGAAACTTGTTTCGGTAGAACCGTGAAATCCATGATTTGTGATTGAGTGTTCTTGATCAATCACATAGTTCTTGAAAGTCAGATGAACTAATTCTAAACTTGTTTGGAAGTGTGGCAAATCGTTTTCAAGGTTGTAAGTATGAAAGAGGACTTACAAAGTAAGGATGTCGACATACTTTGAACATGTGCAGTAAACGCTAATCTTTAGTTGTTCAAAGTTATTCCTTAATAGCTAAAGGAAGAAAATCCATGATCAAATAAAATAAATTGAGAATCTTTTATTTAATGTTTTTAATTTTATTTTAGGAAAATGAAAATTAGTAATGTGCATTTACTAGTTGGAGATTTTCTATCATTATTTGGACAAAGCATTCCTGGAATTATGGAAACCGAATCTGGAATATATTGCATATCTTGAGAATATTTTCGGTTTTGGAAATTCCTTGGTGTCCAAACTTCCTTGGTCTATAAATATGATAGTTTGCAATTCATGCAAACTAATCCTCGTACAACAAAAATATCTTGTTTGTGCTTCTACTGGTGAAGCCGCCTATTCGGAGAGGAGAGTAACCTAATTAGGCGAAATCTCTTACGGCCGCTCAGTTTAAAGTCTTCTTTGAGATTAAGAATCTCTATTAGTACCGTTGGTGGGAAACTAGATAATTGCGGTTTATCTTTTGTTTTCGATTGATTTGATTGACTAACGGTGGTTGAACTTTGATTGCACCTAGTTTGTTTATGCTTGAGAATCTTCTCTTTTGATATAAGATTCACTCAAACTAGATCGAAGTTTCGACGGGGATCTTTAGATCGTTTGTAGATCTAAAGACGTCTTGTGATAATCCATTGTTAACAGACTCTGTTCTGTGCGTGATTGATCACAAGAGATTCAAGTTGATTGTGTGCAGGTGTTTATTGAAGATCTAAGAAGATTTGAAGACAAAGAATACTTTGAAGATTTCTGATTTGGATTCATAATCTTTGGTGTGCACAATATTTTTTTCGGTAAAATAGGATCCAACTATAATCGGTTTATCCTTGTGGTAGATTAGATTAATTAGTTGTGTAGATCGGCATCAATACAATTATTTGTGATTAAAAATATTGATTGCAAAATCTTAACAATTACCTTTGGTAGTTGATAATAAGATAGATCTAAGAACCTGACAAAAGAGTTTATTGAGATAAACAGGAGAGCCTTTGTCGAACACATATCACTTGGTTGAAAAGAGTTGCTACCAAACAATTTGTTGTTCCTTTACTGTTTGGAATACGAACCAAAGGAATTGTTCCAAGTACGTGACTTATTACAGGTCGGAGGCGTGGGAATACAGACGGAACTAGGTGAACTATAGGTTTAGTTGCTTGGTCTTAACTATACGAAGTTGGTTTGGTTTTGTATAGTGGCTTAATCCTGAGAGTATTCAATTCTGGACAAGGTCCCTGGGTTTTTCTGCATTTGCGGTTTCCTCGTTAACAAAATCTTGTTGTTTCATTTACTTTTATTTTCCGCAATTATAATTGTTGTTATTATAATTTAAAGTAAATCACACAAACGTTAATTCCTATTTACTTGATAAGTAATCCTATTGTGTTTGGTTAAGTCCGAACCTTTTTATCAAGTAAACATACTTCGCCGTTGTATTGTCTCGATCTCGTATCCATAGACGATCACACGAAGAGTGAACCGATTTGTTGTATTGTCTCGATTCAGTCCATAGACAATCACTTTCGGAGAAAGGACTTATAGGTGGAAAAGTTTTAGATTGAGGTATATTTGGGTGCCCTCGTCTTTTCACAAACTTTTCACAACTTCTAATGTGATAAAAGATAACCCATCAGTGTATTTCTATGGAAAAAATACCTAATTAAAAGAACCTGTAAACCTTTCCAGAATCTTGAGTTCATTGTTCTCTCTCTTGAAACCTAATTAAATTCAAAGTATGTAGATCTTAGGGGGGGAAATTGAAGAGAAAACTTGACCATGGTTTAAGGGTTGGGGAGAAAGAAATAAACATGGATTGGATTGTGAGATATAGTCTCCAATGTTTCTTTTACAATCGTTCAGATTTTTGACAAAGTTACGATTTCTTCTTCAAAGCCTAGTACTCTCTAAGGTTCCCTGGTGTAATGATATATCTAGAAAGTCTTTTAGACCATTAAGAGGGTTAAGGCAAGGGAAACCATCTTACCCATTCCTCTTATGCATGATGAGTTTTATTGGACTTTTAAAAGAAACGAAAAAAAAAAAAAGTTTAGGGGAATAAAATGGCGAGGAATAACATATTGTTTGTCAATATTTTTTTAATCTTTTCGAAAGCCATCCTATTTAAAGCTAGAAACTTGGTAGAAAATATAGTCACATTTAGATTAGCATAGCTTCACGAAAAATAACCAATTCCTAGAAATCTTGTACATCTTCAGATGCCAAACAAGCTTAGCTAAATAATAATGAGGATTCTCAAAGTTTAGAAAATATTTATCTTTTTTTTTTCCTACACAACACTAAAAAAAAAAAAAAAAAAAAAAAACTACAGAGCACGAATGTCGTCTTGGATACAAGACGCAATACAAGAAGGGGGTTTGGAAGAGAACCACCACATATTGGAATGATAGTTTAAGGCATACTTAGCAAGAGTATGGGCTACTGAGTTCCCATCTCTTTTGTTGAAAACAATCTTGAACTCTGCGATTTTCTTCAGTTGAGCTTTGATCTGATAGAAAAGCTGAAGAAGTCTCCAAGGAATGTGTTATGTCCCATCAGTTAACTTTCTAACCACCAACTCGGCATCACTTTCAAAGATAACATTCTGCAGTCTGGTCATACTACAAATTCAGTAGCTAATAGGAAAGATCATGTTTCAGCTTCTATAGGGTTTAGCACATCATGGGACATAGTGTCACAGCCTTTGAACTTGATGTCATAGTCTCTTGCAACAACATCCCAAGCTCCTTTAAAATTTTCGAAAGCCGCTTCCATATTAAGCTTGGTCCAATAAGTTTCTGGTGGACTCTAATTGGTCGCAGGCTGCTTAGGAATACATAGCTGGACTTCTTGTTCTTCTTCAGGAAGAAGGGGAATGGAGTAATTGAACCAATACACAGCTTCTTTAATAATGCTCTGAATTGGTTGGTCTTTGTTATTGAAAACCTTGATGTTTCTGTTTTTCCAGAGAGCCCACATAAGTTTCCTTTCTCCATTAGCCATCCTGCAATGACTTGATTTATGCTCATACCAGTGTAATGCTCAGTTCTACAACCAAGGTGGAACCGAAGAATGTTGTAATGGACACAGGACAGTGAGAAAATAGATGCTCAAGGTCTTCAATAGCAGCTCTACAAGCTTTGCATTCTTGGTTAATTCCTGTTATATGTTTCCCTATCTTTTTAAAAATGGCTAAACCATCATGAATAACTCTCCAGATAAATATTAAAATTTTTGAAGCAAAGTCTCTGAGTTTCCAAAATATTTTCCATGAAAAATTATAACTATAGCTAGTAGAAGAACTAGGTTATTAATCTTTGAGAGATTTAATGAAGGACTTGCATGAGAACTGACTTTTAGGATCAGGCTTCCATATCAGTTTTTCTTCAATAGATTCTTCTCAATCTGGAAGATATATGCTTAGGATTTGAGATACTGACTAAGGCTGGAATATCTGACTGATGAGGTTTGAATTTCATCTTGTGGGTTCATGCAAGATTAGGTCAGCCACTTTGTTGATGTTCTCAACTAAAATGTTGTCTTTCAGTTCAGGTCTTCCGTTGGGATGATTATTGAGCCAAGGGTCTTTGGTTATATGGATGCTTTCTCCGTTACCAACACTCCAAATGCACCCTTCTTTTAGCTCCTTTCTGCAGTCAATGATAGCTTTACAAGTGGACGAACTTCCGGAATTTGTTGTAGCTTCCAAAAAACATCTGTCTCTTAAATATTTAGCATGCACAATTTGTTAGAGCATTGCTCAGTTGAACCCACTAGCGTTGGTATGTCAAGCTAGTTGTCAAATTTATTTTCCAAAACGCATTCTTGATTTAGTATACTAAAGTTAGTTTCAGACTAGATTAGGTCTAAGAAGAGCTATTCTTGAAGGATGAAGATTGAAGACTACAAGAAGATATCAACGAGGACTTCATCAACAAAGGTATGTGGTAATTGATTTAATTTGTATTCTTGTTCAATTATACCTTTCTAATCTATCGAAATAAATGCTCACTCTATGGAACAATTCCTATGACGGTAAATGTACATTTATGTATATATACTCGAGGTTATTTGATCCATGACTTTTGTGACAATAACCTTTATCCCTAGAATGTTCTCATGTTATAATGAATGAGCTTACGAATTCAACAAGCCCAGAATCACTCAATTCCGAGTTATAACGATGAAGTTATGAGTGATTTATTAAAACAACAGTTATAAGTGTTACTGTTACTGTTGCAGTTCGTTAGTAGGAAACAATCCATGAACTGTTTGTAACGGTACACGGACTTGAGCCCAATTACGTGACTAGAAGTCTTTGTTAGTCAAGTTTTTGATGTTTCCTTATCTAGGCAAGATAGCTATTACTCCAAACATATTTGATTACCATATTAAAGTGTTTGTGATATCTTTTAATTCCTTCCTAAGATAAATTGTGATTTATATACATAAATACAATATTTGCTAAACTAATTATTTATTTAATTATTTTGGCAAGAGTTGTAACTTAGGAAAGACTACCAAAATTAGGAGAGTCTTGAAAAAGGAAAATAGCTTTGTTTGTTCACTATAAATAAAGGATTCGTGAGTGCTACACTTTTTTATCCCCTTTGGAAAATTGGTGTAAGTTTTATAAAGTTGTTTTCCATGTCTGTTCTTCGTGAACAAGAGTGAGATAAAAGTCTTTGTATTGGGGATCACAAAGCCGAGTTAGTAATAATCTTCGTCATAGTTACACAACTTGTAATCTAGGTTTTTCACCTCTTGTCTATTCTAAGGTCTTCTCTTATGATATAAGACCATTCAAGAGTTGTTAATCATAAACCCTAGGTTTTGATAGATTTCAGTTCTCGATCGTATACCAACACTTGTTAGTCGAAATCGGAACTAGAAAGAAAACTTCGATTAAGAAGTTTTAAACAAGATATCTCTAGATTTATTCTAGTTGTTCTTGTTGTAGAATAATTAGGTTTCTCTTCCATTTTTGAAGAGTATAATAAACCCTAATCTACAAGTTTGTTTTGATATTACTTTTACCTAGTAATTTTTTTCCTCAAAACAAACACAAGATTTCCAAAACCTTGATTTACATCTAAAGGGAAATCAAACTGGTGTTTTGTGAAAGCAAAAGATCAAAAAGTATCAACGGTGTTGTTGCTTCTTCTAAAGAGATCTAATGTTCTCCTAGAAGATTTTTGGAGTGCTTCTAAAGAGAACTGTGTTCTTTCAGAAGATTTTTGAGAATAACTTCTAAAGAGAATTTGTGTTCTGCTAAAAGATTTACGAGAAGAATTCCTAAAGAGAATCGGTTTTCTGCTAGGAGTTCTACAAGTGCTTGAATACAGCTGAAGCAAGTATTATATCTAATCCGAATAGGTAGTATGAAATTGGTGTAATATCTTATAATCAGTGTGTGTTTATTCTGGACTAGGTCCCGGGGTTATTCTGCATTTGCGGTTTCCTCGTTAACAAAATTTCTGGTGTATGTGTTATTTCTTTTCCGCATTATATTGTTTATCTTTATAATTGAAATATCACAGGTTGTGCGTTAATCAATCATCGTTGATAAATCCGACCTTGTTTGTTGGATTGGACTTTAATTGATCTTGGATATTGGTCTTTGGTACCGTCCAAGCTTCTCTTCATATAATCAGACTTACAGATTCAATTTTCATATATGTTTAAGTTTGTGATTGTTAAAATAGAAAGAAATAAACTCTTTAGTATTATTCTTTGATTGAGTTTTTACTCTTAGAATATTCTTAAGGTTTAACCATACACATTGCTGACCGAAAAAGTTGGGTGTGGTGTAGTACCCCGTGTTTTCACAATTGTACCCCAAACACAGATCATATCTTCAAGAAATTTCCAAGCCAGTTTAGCTATTTGAGCTCTGTTTAGGTGAGTTAGAGATCTGATACCTAAACCACCAGTCACTTTTTCCTCCAGAATCATGTTCCAGTTGATGAAGTGTGTTTTTCTTGTAGCATAGTTGTGGCCCCACCAGAAATTCCGAATTATTCTATCCAATTTAGCTATTACAGTTTTTGGGGTCAGAGAAGTAGACATAAAGTATTGAGGAATCATCCCGAGAACATGTTTGATGAGAATTATCTTACCAGCAAGATTCAGATAAATTCTCTTCTAGCCAGCAAGTTTGTTTTCAATCTTCTCAATGAGAAACTCAAAAGAGTCAATTATGTAGGTGGATTTGAGTAGTTGAAATCCAAGGTATTTATCATTACTTTCTATTTTCTTGACTCCAAGAATCTCAGCTACTTGACTTCGTATTTCTCCTCTAACCCCTTTTCTGAAAAGAATGGAAAATTTCTCTAAGTTTGCATATTGGCCAGACCGTTTGGCATAGATGAATAGGATGTCTTGAAGGATTTGAATAGTTCTGTCATCAAGCGTATCGAAGAAGAAGAGATCGTCTGCGAACATGAGGTGGGAAATAGAGGGGGCCCATCTGTTGACCCTGTAGCCATTATATAAGCAACTCGACTCCATCTTACGAATCAACCAAGATAATCCTTGAGCACAAAGGATAAAAAGATAGGTGAGTGAGGGTATCCCTGTCTCAACCCTCTCCCACTCTTATATTGACGTTTAGGGGTCCCATTTACAATAATAGAAAAATAAAGCAGTTCTAACACAATTCATAATAAGATTGTAAGTACCACCCCTAATTCCATAAGCTCTAAGACATTGGCAAAGAAAACTCCAAGAGACCCTGTCATAAGCTTTGTTGATGTCAATCTTGAGTGCAAAGGCTCCTAGGACTGAGTTAGACTGATTCATGGAGTGAATTAGCTCTTTGGCAGTTAAAACATTATCAAGGATAAGTCTTCCCAGAACAAAAGCAGACTTAGCTTTATCCACTAGGTTGTCGAGCATGGGTTTTAGTCTCTGGGCAATAATTTTGACTACAATCTTGTATAATATGTTACATAGAGCTATAGGTCTGTACTCAACGGGTTTTGAAGGATGTTTAACTTTTGGATCAAGACTAGATTTGTATGATTTAGGCCCTCAGGGATACTAGAAGAATCGAAAGCATGTTTAATAAAAGAAGTTACCTTTGTACCCACTTTGTCCCAGCATTTTTGAAGAATATAGGTGGCATGCCATCTGGTCCAGTAGATTTGAGGGAGCCCATACTTTTGAGAACTTTCCAGATATCCTCTTGAGTGGGAATATTACCAATGGCTTTGTTCTCCTCTTCCGTAATTTGAGTATCGGAACTAAAGTTGACAGCGTGAACTTGCTCTTGAGGATCCTTGTTGAAGTTGTTGGAGAAGTGATGAATGAGCAGATTGGATATGTTGTCATGGCCTGAGACCCAATTGTTTTTGCTATCCCTTAGCACTTCAATAGAATTCTTCTTTCTTCTCTGTTTGACTGCCATATGAAAAACTTGGGCATTTTCGTCAACATTAGGGATCCAACTGTTTTTGTTCCTTTGGTGCCAGAAATTGCTCTCAACTTCCATTAACTCCTTAATTTTTGACTTAAAATTATCTTCTTCAATTATTATGTCTCGGAGATGAGCAGATTTCTGTAACTCAAGAAGATCTTTCTTTGCTTCGTCAACAACAGTAGTTATGTCTCCAAAGGTTTTCTTACCCCAAACAGCGGGACTATTGCCAGCATCCCTTATTTTCTGAATAATACTACCACTAGCATTATCCCAAGCCTTTTTGGACCTCATCTTGAAATTCTAGGTGAGCAGTCCAGTGATATTCAAATCTATACCCTGGTTTTCTACATTTACAGATTCTGTGAGTATTTAAGTAAATTGGAGAGTGGTCACTTCCAATTCTAGGCAAGTGAAACACTGCAACTTCAGGAAACATCATCCACCATTTAGACGAACAAAGAACTCTATCCAATCTTGAATAAATTAGAGCAGAAGCAACAACACTATTGGTCCAAGTGAAAGCAGGCCCGCAATAACAATATCAATTAAGCCTCTATCATGAATCATTCTGTTAAATTCTCTATTCTGATTATTGTTGTCAAATCTTCAACCACTTTTCTCCTTCATAGTTCTAATTGAGTTAAGGTCACCCATTATGCAATAGTTATTACTTAAAGTATTAATATAATTAGAGAGCGAAGACCAAAATGAGTTTCTGTCACTTCTAGCAGGAGGGCCATACACACAAAGTAAGTCCCAAGTAGGATTTATAACCTGGCTAACTTCACAATGGACCAGATTAATATACTCTTAATAATGTAAATCTTCACATTATCATGACACAGTATAATCATACCTCCCTTACTTCCCACAGAAGAAACAATGTGATGGTTTTGAAAATTGAACTGCCTAATGGTTCTATTAGTTTTAATATTGTCTAATTTTGTTTCATACAAGAAGACTATACTGGGGTTACAAGCCTTCAATAAGGAATTTAGGTGTCGAATTGTCGAGGGATTCCCTAACCCTTGACAATTTCAATAGTAGATTAACATTAGGATTGTGGCTGATTTAGGGCATCCACCACACCCATTTTATCATAATTAATCAACGAAAATTTTGTTTTAGATTTCGGGTTCACCTGATCGATGTCCATTGGTGCAAGATTTTGTTTTCTTTCAATTAAGATTTCCTCCTCTCCTACACTTTATTGTGGATCAATTTCCTTCCTCTTTCTAGCATATCTTTTCCATTGTCCCTGTTTCTTCTGTCTTGTCTTTTTGGATTCCTCAGACAAGATCACATTTTGACTATCCTCGCTCTTAGAGTCATTAACACTGCTTGGGGAGTTAAAATTAATTGAGATCAAATTAGGGTTTATCACCTGAGACAGAGTAGTTGTTTGTGTTGATATACTCTATCTTTTACTTGTTGTTGTATTCTCTATAGTCTGAGATGTGTTTTATGTAAGTGACCTATCTTGATTTTGGACTTGAGAATCTGGGTGGGTTATATTACTCTTCAGCCACATATCCTTTATTAAATCATTATGTAGGTTACCATTACCGCCCAGTAAATCGTTTCCAGCTATGGCATTAGTTGTATTCAACGTGTTCGGCTCTAATACATCGTTTCTGTGCCGAATTGATGACGTGTTATGTGACTCAATCCCCACCTTTGATTCTAAAGTCTATGTTGAACTCGTAATTTCTGAAATAACAGCATGTTTTTCAATCCCAAATATGACAATCTGAACCTCTGAATGTTGTCGGCCAGTAATCCTGGTATCCTCCACGTTTCCATTATCGCCAGAGTCTTTGCTATCCGTTTCTAACTGAAGATTTAAAATGGCCGGATTATAAATATTTGCCGGAATAATAATCAAAGTGACCGAAACTTCATCTCTACCTTTGAAGTCGACTCTAATTTCTTCAGTATAGTTAGCATGCCTTAGGTCCTCCATTTTTGCACTGAAATCTTCCGAAGATAACTTCAACTTTTCTAAGTTTGAAGATAAAACTGGACATTGTTTCATGGCGTGCCCAAATAGACCACAAAAATAATATAATCTAGGTAGCTTTTCATATCTAAATTGAGTCGTATGAATTTTCTTAGAAGTAAGGGTGACCTTCATCTCTTTTGGAAATAGTTTAGTGAACCCTTATCCTAGCATATTTACCCCATTAAGCAACATCTTCATCTGTTATATTTTGAGGGTTTCCAAATCTCTTTGCCATGTTGAAGATTTTCTTGTTGTTTAACATACTGATTGGTAACCCATGAATTTGGATCCAGAACCACACATATTTGAACTCATATTCCTTTGGGAGTAGATCACCATCACCATTAATTCGTTGTTTAGAGCCCATGGATAACTTTTCAACACAGCTCCCATGTCACAAAGATTTTCAAATCTAACTTTATAAACATTATTCCCTAGATCTGATATAAAGAAATCACCAAAAGTTTTCCAAGCTTTAACTAGCATCTCTTTTAGAATAAAGAAAGCATGGCCTCTCCCTGTAACTAGTTTGAAAACCAAGCATCTTTAATATTCCGGCAGATATTCCTTTTGAGATTTTTTTTCTTCGTACTCTAACTCTTTATTGTTGTCCATTAAATTTAACATCCTCTTTATTATATCTTAAAATTTCTGAGGATTTGATGATGTAGTTGCCATGAAATCAGAAGTACAAGGATAGCAGAAGCTAATGAGGCTGACAGGAAGAAAGAGAAAGGAAAACAAAGACCACACAGAGAAAAATGACTTAGATTAATGCATCATCTAGTACACAGTAAATAGAGTCATCACTAAGAATGAATCAAAGAATAAACACGAAGGATTAAAGATAGAATCAACAGAAGGTTGAGGAACAAAATCACCAAAATGGTGAGAACAAGATGTTTTGCCACAGTCAAAACACCGCGGCCAAAGTCAAGTCGAAACTGATCTCATTCCAAAAATCTTCTTCTTATTTGCTATGAAAAATATATTTATCTTTGGTAATTAATTTAACACTCTTTTATTTATTAACAAATCCAAGGTAAAGTGTTTTATCTAGCTAGATTCAAAAGTAGGCTTCAAAACTAGAAGGGTAGATTACTAACAAGCTCCAGGAGTTGTAGTGGTTAAGCATGTCTTAGAATTTCATCCATTATTCAAAGGGTTGCTTCTGAGTTCACAAAGCATGGAATCATTTCTTGACTGGATTTGGAAATCTTCATTTGAGTAATGAGTGCAAGGTTGTTGGAATCATCTAATTGGGAAAAACCCCCAATATTGATCATGTCGTTTTTTCCATATTATCCTTTCTTTTGAAATTTAAGTTGGAGTTGAGCTATATTTCTATGTTAAGTAACGCATATTGTTGTTTCTTTCAATGGGAAAATTAGGCGCAGGCCCAAAAAAAATAATATTCTCATTGTCAGTCCCACAATTAATTTTACTCATAATTATTTCCGTGACACCCATAATTATATGAAATTATTAAAAATGTATGCATGGCGAATTATGCATCCGCATGACAGGTTATGCATCAGGGATATAACTGGCAACGCAACTTGGATATAACATATCTAAAAATCCGCGCCTTGGAATTTTACAAATTTTATATCGTTGGAAATCTTTTTAAGAGAGCTACGCAACGAGTACAAACAAGAACATCAAATTTTTGTTTTTCACGAAAAAATCGGAGGTGATCATTATTTTAGGAAAATTTTTCGGAAACTTGATACATAACCATTATGCAGCCACCAAAAAAGATGCATAACACATTCTGCGGACGCATAACGAATTATGCAACCATTTTCTCCACTGCATAACAAATTATGCATTTGGATAACAAAGTTATGAATCTATAACAAGTTATGTAACCATTGTTTTGGTTGATTTTAGTGCGTACATAAAAAAATTGATGCATAATGCAAGTATGCATCCATATTTACTGGATGCATATCAAAGTTATGCATCTATTTTCTCGATGCATAATGCATTATGTGGCCATATTTTCGGACGCATAATCCATTTTCACGACTGCATAACATGTTATGCAGATATTATTGTAGGTGCATGACAAGTTATGCAGTCTTTGTTTTTGTTGGTTTCAATAGTAACAAAAAAGTTACTGCATAACGTGTTATGCAACCGTTTTCTGGACTGCATAACAAGTTATGCAACAAATTTTGTAGATGCATAACAGGTTATGCATCCATTTTCACGACTGCATAACATGTTATGCAGACATTTTCTCGACTGCATGACATGTTATGCAGTCATAACCACATCATCATCTTTTTTCATGTTTCAATAACTCCCATGCAAACCATTATCCTCCATCCGTGGCTCCCAATCCACCACTACCAGCTTTCACCTACTTCAATGCAGCAACAAATACCAACAACAAACACAAATATGAACCATTCCTATTTCAGTTACATCATGAACAACAAACACAAATACCAACAGCAACACCACAATTCCTACTTCTCTCTAATATTCTTTACATCCAAAATCACACCCACCATAAGAACTTCCTTCTCATCTTCTACAGACTCAATACTACCACTAGTTCGGCTTCCTCCAATTTCATCACCAGACCCCATCCAACAAATCAACCCTCATATCCTAGTATTCTCAGCCCCATCTATACCCAGATTGAGCTAAGAAAATTACCTCTTAGTGTTAAAAGAGGACAAAATTGCTTCATGAAAAACTTCTCTAGGAGCTGGATCTCCTCGTACCAATGATAATGCAGTTGATAATTTCTCAAAAATTTATAGAAATCGAGCATAAAAATACTGCAAAATTCAAAATAAACACAACTTTATCAAACACAATAATCAACAAAAGGCATAAAACGACTGTGGTTCTACAAACCTGCATTATTTTCATAAAGAAGAAACAAAAATCCTAACCAAGCACTCTCCACTGGAGATCCGAACATTGCTAGCTTAACTAAATAATTTAACCTACTATCTCAAGACAACAAAAATCATAAAAGACCAAGCATGCCGAATAAAACCAACATCAATCCCTCAGCACCATCACCATCTTTAACTTGTAATTCCATCAATTTCTTCTTCTATTTCAGAAACAATCTCAAAGCCTAACTCATCAGTAACCTATAGCAGCAATAGGAACCCGATCTCTAATCTCTCTTCCAACACAGTCTCAGCTGTAATCAAATAAAACCCCTGAAATCAAAGCAACAAATAGCAGAAACTTACCAAACGAGAATTGAAAAGAAAATAGATATAGGTCTCGATCTCGATCTCGATCTCGATTTCTCAGTTGGAGATCTCTTCTTCAACTCTCGATCTCTTATTTTGGAAAGAAAATGTATTTTTTCCATTGAAAGAAATAAGATCTCCCGGAAACCAACATCAATCCCTTCCTATAACTCCATCGACCTCAAATTTTTGTTCTTCTCGATCTGATTCAGGTTTTGATAAAGATTTACAGTTGGGAGGAAGAAGAAAACGAATTGAAGAAGTAGTTTTTCCTTTATAAAAGAGAAAAACGGAATTTTATAAATTATGGGTTTTAGAATAATTTTCTTTGTGAAAATGGGGGCGCGCATGAAGTTTTGCGCCCGTGGGTTTCTCTGTGGAAAAATCTGAGGAAATGAGTCTCACAGTAGTTTTCACTTCTTTCAACAATTTCGGTGAAGAATGTTATGCAGGATGTAGGCCTATACTTCTATTTATGAGGATGGATTTAAGATATAATATAGCCTTTCCCGTGGTACTAGGGGGCCTATTGGGTTCTTATTTTCTTAGCATCACTTGATAGACAAATTGTGGAACCCAAGTTTGTCCTTTCCTTGGTCTTAGTTCAGTGTTTTGATAGCGCAACAGGCATGTAAGGTTTATAATATTAAAAGCATCCTTGAATGAGGAAAGAACTTATGATCAATTACGAAGCGGAGTAACTGTAATCTGGTTCTTAAGTTGGTTATTACCAAATTAACATGACATATGCCATCATTTATACATATTTTTTGCTAATTTTTTGCTAGAATGTATACAGTTTTGTGTCGCTGGAATACAATAAAGCATACAAATTCATCAGTTCCATTAGAATTCCGCAGGAAAGTTTGTCAATAATTGTCTGTCATTACTTGTTTTCTTTACTCTCTGATTCCACGATTGCTAAAGGCTGATACCACTTCTGCTAGGGGCGGGTACCAATCCAGGATCCAACGGCTAAGATTGCTTTGTCCTATATGCATTGGTACCCTCCCCTAGCAAATCAGTAACAGCCTTTAGCAATCATGTCTGATTCGCCGAACATTATGGAGAAATAAAGAATCTTGATAACATTTCTCTCATTCTCTTTACGTGTAGTAGTTTGCAATCAACCAATAATTTGTCAAAAATCATCACCTTTCATTTTGTTTCTCTTGTTTTGTTGATCACCTGGTCTATAACTCCTTCTCATTTTACAGATGCGGAAGAAATCTTGAAGGAAATTCCGGACATATCTATTATGGATTGCATGAACTAGTACTCAAATCCAAGGGCTCTTTTTTGGCGGCAGAAGTTCCATTGGCTTGGCACCGGACTTGTTGTTGCAAGAATTAGTACTTTTTTGTTTCCGTAGAAAAAAAACACAATGCTCTTTTGTGTTAACTGTTAACTATCTTTTGTGTTAAAATTCTAGTTTCTAAACTTAGTATTTTTGTTTGTTTCACTTTTTTTTTTCCCGACTAAATCCGTGGTTATTCCGTATCCGGTCCGTATCACCCGCTGATCCACGGATGTGAAATTCGCGGGTGATTGGGCCGGACACGGTTGGATTTTCCAAATCCGCAACTTTGACGGATTGGACACAGGTGACCCCTAATCCGCAATTGTCCGTCCGTTGCACACCCCTAATTGATATCCACACTTGAAACCCCTAACCATTTTTCAAGGACGGAGCCATCTCAGAGTATGGGTGTGCAGTTATATATCCAGCCCAGGTGACTCCCAAGCCCAATATAATAGTGAAAACTACGCTCAAACCCATTTTTCAGATTATTTCCACCCTGAAACCCACGGGCGCAAAAGTTCATGCCCGCACCCATTCTATAGAAGAAAATTCCTCCCAAACCCATAATTATAAAATCATGCTTTCGTCTTCTTTTTTTTTTAATCAGAGATGCAATTTCTATTGTTAATCCTACCATATCAATCACCGAAACCACTACGGCATCAGCTCAGCACTTTCCCTACAAAATAGATTTAAACCCTAATTGCTCTTTCCTACAACCTAATTTGATTTTTGATGCCAAAACACAAACTTGGTGCAGCTATATCTTCTCAGATTCATCTCTATTTTTCACGGAAGCAAGCTTGTTCTTCTTCAGCTGGTTTCTCGGCATCAAACTTGTTCCAAACTTCTACACAAAGCTGTCTCTGATCCCGTGTGCTTCTTACTCAAAACATCACTGATCATCATCTCAAGTATAAGATGCATCCTCGTTTTTACCAGCAAGAATGAATAACATCAACTCCATTGTCCAAGCCGTCAAAGGCAATAGCAACGAAACCAAACATGTGAAAACAACATACCTATTCTGATCAAAGGTTGACGCAGCAGTCGTTGACTGTGATGATAAAGGGGGAAACTAGCAAAGGTGGCTTGTTCAGTAGCCTTGGAATTATGCCGAAGAGGAGTTCAAGTAGTGATTTCCCAGAAAAGTTCAAATAATGAATTCGAGAATTTAAAATCAAGGTTATTCGGCGTAAATAACTGTAAAAACAATAATATTTATCATAATTTGATTCCTTGGCAGATTATACCAGTGCTCATTCCGGTAGTATTCAGGTGCGTTCTCCCAAATTAAGGACAAAAACATTGATCACATACATGCAGATGTTAAGTAATCATGCCCAACATGCCAAACCTGTCTTAATTAATATATACGATCGTATTATTTTGTAGGTGCGGTGGGTTGACGATGAGTTCAGCGAGGAGGATCATATGAATGCACCAAAAGGAACAATCCTCATTCCATACTCACAGTTCCCTCCATGGTCCAACTTTAAGAAGACGTTGACTATTCAAGATGCTGCTTCAAATGGTTTCCGCAAGGATTGCATTTACCGCAGTACACCAGCCATGTTGATCCCTCCATCTATTCGGAACGTGCACTCTTGCGAGGTAATTAGAATTATCTGAAAAAAGTTCATACTAGTATTCAACCAATACCAAAGGAATTTGCGGAAGCAAAGATGAAGGGTGAAGTTGCTGCCAAACTGAAAGAGTACAGAAAATGGTGTTGGTGTTGTTCATGGTTGAATAATTTGTTACGCAGCTATGAAAATGGATGCATAACATGTTATGCATCTACAAAATATGTTGCACAACTTGTTATGCAGTCCAGAAAACGGTTGCATAACACGTTATGCAGTTCTTAGTATTGAAACCAACAAAAAATAAGGTTGCATAACTTGTCATGCACCTACAATAATATCTACATAACATGTTATGCAGTCGTGAAAATGGATGCATAACCTGTTATGCATCCGAAAATATGACTGCATAATGCATTATGCATCGAGAAAATTGTTGCACCATCTTTCATGCATCGAGAAAATAGATGCATAACCTGATATGCATCCGTAAATATGGATGCATACTGCATTATGCATCAATTTTTTATGTACACACTAAAATCAACCAAAACAATGGTTACATAACTAGTTATTGATCAGATGCATAATTTGTTATGCAATCGAGAAAATGGTTGCATAATTCGTTATGCGTCGCGAATGTGTTATGCATCTTTTTGGTGATCGCATAATGGTTATGTAGTCGATTTTGAAATTTTGCCTAAAATGATGATCACCTCCGATTTTTTCGTGAAAAACAAAAATTTGATATTGTTGTTTGTACTCGTTGCGTAGCTCTCTTAAAAACATTTTCAACGATATAAAATTTGTAAAATTCCAAGGCGCGGATTTTTAGATATGTTCTATCCAAGTTGCGTTGCCAATTATACCCTTGATGCATAACCCGTCATGCGGATGCATAATTCGTCATGCAGACATTTTTAATAATTTCATATAATTATGGGTGTTACGGAAATAATTATGGGTGTCACAGTACCTAAAATTAATTGTGGGCTGACAATGAAAATATTATTTTTTTTAGGCCTGCGCCTAATTTTCCCAATATAATAAGCTTTGGCTTCTATATTTTTTTGGGTTGCACAATGGCCTCCCGAGCCCATTCGCACCCCATATCATGGATGATTTTTATTTTCAGTCCCTATTCCAAAAACCTAGTTGCACCCCTGCCATTCTTTCTCTGGAAATTTGGCAGTGAAATTAACAATCTTGTTATAGGGGCGGCATGTTCCATTAGAGGGGCGGCAAGTGTGATAGCAATGTCCCTCTAATTGGTTAGGGGGTGTCCTATAAGAGGTGTAAATTGACTAGATTACCCTTTTTCACCTTAAATCAACCAAAATCAAATCAATTTTTTTAAAATCTAATGAATCAGAAAAAATCAAATCAGTTTTTTTTTTTTCATCTTCTTCTTCATCTTCTCTTCTCCTCCATCAACCGTAACCTCCATTAAAACTGAAAATTTCATCGTCTTCGATTAATCGGCGATTTGAAAAATGTTTGGAAAAACCCAGTTAGGTTTTAGTTTATCGTGTTGGATTTAAGTTAATTTTGTATCAAAAATTAGGGTTTTGTATGAAAATTGAAATTTCTGGTTGCATGTGAGTTACGGTTGGTAATAACTCAAATACGAACCGTAACTGTAGATTGGGTTGATGTTACGGTTGGTTTAAACTCAAATACCAACCGTAAGTTCTTAGTTTTGAGAAATATGTTCAGTTACGGTTTTAATTTGCATCATATTTATCAACCCTAATTCAGTTACGGTTTGTTACTCAAATAACAATACCAACCGTAAACAATCATGTGTCTTAAGAATTTATCAAATAATGATTTACGGTTCAAAAGTTAAGTTGACACACCAACCGTAGGGTAGTTACGGTTGGTCTCGATTCATTAGTTACGGTTGTTGTCCAAATTTAATTACCAACCGTAACTGGTTTTACGATTGGATCTTCCCCAAATTTAACCGCATTACTGGTGTATTCGATAACTTACGAATCAGTAACTAAGAGTTACGGTTGGTCACGAGCAAAATTGCAACCGTAAGTTCTTCCGAAAATTTAAAAGTTTTGATTTTGTTATGTACTTTAGATAATTTTGAGCGAGAAAAAGCTAATGGGAACTAATTTAGAAGTATACCGGTCACTGGAATCACTCATTTTGGTTGAGTGAATCAAAATCTAGGGTTTCACAAATATCACAAAAGTTTTTTTTTTCTCCTCCTCTAAACTTTTTTTTCTTTTTGTTTAACTCTAAAAAATCTGATTTTAGAGTTATTATAAGTGAAAATTAATTATCAACACTAATCTTGATTATCAACAATAAGGGTTAATTAGTCATTCCCAGATTTTTTTTGATAAGGGGCACTTGAATTACCTTGTAATGACATTTTTTTGTCTTATTAGCTTGCCGCCCCTCTAATAGAACTTGCCGCCCCTATATCGGGATTGGAACTTAATTGACCCACCCAGATACAGGCAACCGTTACATTCTCGATTTCACAATCAGACAAACGCTGTAAATACTTCAATTTGTAGTTAATGGTGTGAAAAAAAGACGCTCCCGGATGGCAGCATTTTTTATTTATTTTTTGATGGAAAGATTAATATTATTAGGTTAAACGATATCGTACAACAGGTTATGAATTTCTTGCTCTGTAAACACATTACATTAAATAGAAGAGGTTATGAAGTCCACTGCTGTCTTTGCCATGAAGTCCACTGCTGTGTTGTGTTTCTTGTTTATGAATTTTGCCTGCATTTGTGGAAGATTTGCTAGAATCGATATAGTCTTGTTGATTGTCTTTTCTGCTTGCCAAAGAACTTCCGGGCTTTTGTTGTTGACAATATCCCGCTAGTTGTTTGCAATCTGTTGCTAGTGTGACACTTGAGAGAATATTATTGTTTAGCTAGTTGCTTGCAATCAAAAAGGATTACGCTTCTGCATGTATAGCTGAAGATGATGCAAACAACAGGATGGCAGCATGAGATAACTGGCAAGTACCAAATCCTTATACAGGGTTATAGAAGGTTAAGATCATGTTAGTTCAACCAATTGGGAACAAAATCTAGCATATCTACTCATTGCCCAGAGCACCGTTTTGCGAGAAGTGTTGGTTCCCATAACCCATTTCAACCTTAAGTATCTCCTATCTCAGTAAAACAATGGATGTTCTCAATGAATCTAAACCTGCATGTTGGTAAAATCAAGGTAGCTGGAGTGCTAAATGTGCATCAATCGTTTGGCACCGTTTGGCACCTATGGAAGGTTAGATGCGAACAGTTATCCAGGGGAGGGAAGCACAACCAAATCCAAGACAGCGGCTACAAGGTACTGGAAGACAAATAACAAAATCATTGGAAAGAACAACAATTGCCCGCCACCACTAACGCGGATGCACCACTGCAGTCGCAGGGAATCATAACAAGGTAGATAATACATGCTTATATGCCCCGATCTTAAGCGATTCAGTTGGCTATTGCTGGGGAGTGATTAGGCAGGTGTGCAAGGCTCAAATCAGAAGGAAGTTGTCAAATAAGTTGTGCCAGACTGACAATCAAATCAAAGGAAGCTGCAAAAGACTAAGTAGAGCATTCACATGGGAAGCAACAGTCTAAGCTAGAAGGCACGGGCAGGCTCTGCAGATAGGTTGGATAAACATTCAAAGAACAATCAACAAACAACTAGAGTTTTTTTCTTTCTTTCATGTGTACCTTCAAGGCAACTCAGGCAGCTATTGCATTGGCTCAAAATCCCAATGCAAATGCATCCCGTCCAACTGCTTTTCAACTTCCTAGTTTCCTTTTCTGAATGTCTTAATAGAATGCTAGCTAACATGGGCAGGCTAAATCAGGCACGTCTTTAAACAGCTTTGGTTCTCACATCACAATAAAGAAAACTAATGGAGATGCTCTGATATAGATTTACGATTGGCAATCTCACATCACAGCAAGAAAGGGAGACTGCTAAACTGTCACAGAAGGCATTCGACCTCGGCAAGGGTCAGCGCGGGTGAAGTTAATACTCAAAGTGAGGCAGGTAATATCCAAATACAAGAAACAATACTGACGGTTCTTTTTATACAATATCGTATAATAGATGATTATGAGATAAAGAGTTTGAGATGATCCTCGTCCAACATACATATAAGAACACGCTTTTTTTCCAAGAGAACAAAAACGATTTAACTGCTTGAACACATGAACATTTCTGTAAATGGAATATCTTCCAACATTAAGACATCAATTCTTTAATTTCCCTTTAGAAAACAAACTGGACATCATCTAGGCTTACCATTACAGAAAATGTTATCTGGCTGGTGGTTAACACGCTATACTAATTCCATCAAGCTCCACTGGCATATAGGTTCGTCCATTCCTTTGCTGCAAGGAGACAAAAAGAGGAGTTAGAAAGGGAAATGTAGCAAAAACATACAGCTTAACTTGTCAGGCCATTCAAAAAGAATACTTAGTGATTTTCATGATCAAGTACATCTAAGCTCTTGCAGAAAGTTTTTAAAAAGAAAAAAAAAAATATAAACTACGTGCCACCGTTTCATCCTTTCGTATCAATAATACATCCACAAGTTCCAATAGTTTGTTGGTTATGTGATATGAATGAAATACAACACGAGCATAACTCAAAAACATAATCTCAACCCTACCTGTTTCGACAGCCTCTGCCTCATTTGCTTTCCAGTGTTTGGCAATATTTTCAGAGAGCGGGTCATCTGGATTTGGAGCACTAAGAAGTGCTTGAATGCTGAATCCACAATCCAACGAAACAATTGTAACATCTTTTTAACGCATAATTTTGAAAAATTTCTAAATGGATGTATAAGAATCAATTTACCTCAGCAATACTGTTCGGATCTGGAGAGCTGGACTCCATTTGTCTTTTAGAATATCAAGGCATATCCTTCCAAGCTGTAAATATCATTCCATATCAGTGTTAGAATAAGAAAGAGAGGGAGGAAGAGATTCAAACTGATAATGAGGTAGATATTGACGATTACCTTGTCAATGTTAGGATGGTAAATCTTTGTGAGAAACCGAACCTGTTGAGAAAGGGGCAACAAACATACACTGTAAGAAGTGTCCGAAAATGATGAAAGCTTTGACAAACATGGAAAACATTAAATGTGAGTTTAAAAGTTTAAAAGTATTCCATCTCTAGTAATTCCATTCTCTAATTCTCTGAAAATACCTACCTACTTGACAAATTCTAATGTCTACAGAAGTTGGGCAGATTCAAGAAAACTAATTGCAGTCCCAACTATCTATAGTATATAGATACGAATGCGTACGAATGGAACACTATAATTTCAACCAACCATGCTCCAACTTCTCATCTACATAGGCAGGCAGTTACTTAAAACAGGCAAGAAGAACATAAATGCACAACCAGTACACCTACCTACAGAACATTGTAAATCTAATATCGGTAACTTACAACAACTAAGTCAGAGGACCATCGCTCCAAAAGGCCGTTTTCTCAAAAAGGGATACAAACCAGCATAACATGCTACAATATACTAAAGAAACAAGAAAAATCAATAGTAGAAACTATGTAGGGTCACTTTCCGTATGGAATATGGATGATGTAGGTCTACACATAATGCACAAATAATACTTTCACTACGTGACTCTGGATGCAAATACAATCAAATACTACGGGTACCATAAAATAAACAATAACCTTGGAACAATCACGCAACAAGTTTCACTGAATGTCTTAGAACATCTATACCTTTGGTGCAGCCATTGGATACTCTTCAGGTAAAAACAATTCCAACTTGAATACACCTCCTACAAGAAAGCAGTGAAAGTGCACATGTGAAAGAAGTTAAGAGGAAAGTAAGAGATATTACTAAATGAATCAGCATAATGCGCAAGGAATGGCTGTTAAAGAGATAATTTTACACATCCCTGAGTCTGACGGAAACAACATATTAATTATCATGGTACGTATAAACCTATTTTTTAGATTCTACCAGATGGTTGATTGTACAGCCTTTTGTGAAAACATTGAAGCTCAGTGAAACCATTATTTTATTTTTCACCAACTGGAACGTGATTACCATTCGAAAATGTAGGATGTCCGCGACTAAAATAATTTCGAAAATGCCAAAACCCCTCAGACTACATAAGGCCAAAATCACATATTCTCAAACATAAAGTTCTTTAATAACCTAGCCGAGAGAGAGAATCCCTTCAAAAATTAAATGAAAACTAGTGGAGAGAACTCACTATCCCCTTTTCTTCATAAATCTTCCATAGCACACAAATCCAAAAGCAATATAGGGCCAGTTATGTATCAAAAGTGTGTGCCTCACATCCTAAAGTGTGTGGCCAGTTATTCAAGTTCCCAAAATCAAACCTCAGTTTCATTGATAATGACACAAGCAAATTAAACTAGAGTTACAACTGAATGAAGTTCTCCAGGTTGTTTTGAACCACATTCTTTAATTGCATAAACCATGTACAATGTGCTGGCCATTACTCACAAGTCAACTTTCATATGAAAAATCTAGATTGAGAATAATATGTTCAAGGCACAGTGCTTCGAAAAAAAAAAAAAACATCTTAAATACAATGAATCACCTTTGGCAATTAGTACAGGAACTACACTGTGATATCACAATCTGGCAGTCAGCACAGCTAATAATCAATTGATGAATCTAAGATATATGGGAAACTAATGATAACACACACACAAGATGCTGTTTCTTCATGAAAAATCAAGTATAGCTAAAAACATAAAGCAAATATATTCAGATAGGTGAAGAACAGTGTAACCCCTACCTTCATAAGGAGATTGTGTTGGTCCCAAGATCATGACATTGAAATACCGCATGTTTTCTTCGGACGGAGAAGCACTTATTCCAGGAGCTGCATCCACATAACAACGAAAGACACTTCAATATACACACAAATTTGCAGTGAATAATCCTAAAGTAATCTCAAAAAAAAAAAAAAAAAAAGGATCAAAGATCCCCCAACTTATTTTGATTTTACCTAATTGTAAATGCAACCAACCATTATGGGGTTTATCAATTGAACCAAATAATTCACTAATTTAAATTATATTAAAGGAAAATAAGGACTAATAAATAGCAATTAAAATGAGAGAGACATACCAGGTTCGCTAAGGAGCCGCTGCGTTTCCTGTTTAGACGTGAAAAAAAAGAAAAAAAAAAAGTATAAGCAATCAATTACTGAATCGTAAACTGAAGACAGTGAAACCCTAAAATAGTTCAGATTTTTGGTTCTTCTATTCAAGATTAGTAGATAAAAAAGAGAGTGAGATCAGAGTTCTTTTTGGGGAAGAAAAGAGATCGAGACTGAGTGACTGACCTTGATAATCCTTCTTGGAAGATTGCTGTTCGCCATATTTGTTTACAGGTTAAGATTTCGCAAGAGAGACACCGAAGAAGAGAGGAATCTAAAAGAGAGAGAGTCAATTACTTCTACTGCTTCTTCTTCTTCTTCTCTCTGTCTCACGAAAATAATAATGACCTAAAAACGGGTGGCGTTAGGTGAAATTTGGGTCTGATTCGTGGTCCATCAACCGTATAGTTTCACTGGTGTTATTTACAGCCTTCAAACTTTGCAACTTATTCTGAATTCTCTTAAATATAGCCCATGCTTTTATTAATTATAGTCCATTTAACTTAGGTCGGTATACCGAAATTTAAAAGGCAAAAATATCGTTTGGTCTTTTTTTAGGTGGGCCCATGTCTGTTTAATCCTTTGGTCAAACGCCTTTACTGTTTGGTCCATAATTATTTAAAAATATTTAGATAGACAAAAATACCCTTCCGTGTTAAATTTTTATTTTTGTAGCTTGATTCTTCCGTGCTAAAAAAGCAGACTTCATTCAGGAATGAAGTCCATACAAAAGCTAAAAAACAGACTTCCTTCCCGGGAATGAAGTCCATACAAAAAAAGCTAAAAAAACAGACTTCATTCCCAGGAATGAAGTCCATACAAAAAGCTAAAAAATGGACTTCATTCCCGGGAATGAAGTCCATACAAAAAGCTAAAAAAACAGACTTCATTCCCGGGAATGAAGTCCATACAAAAAGCTAAAAAAATAGACTTCATTCCCAGGAATGAAGTCCATACAAAAAGCTAAAAAAACAGACTTCATTCCCGGGAATGAAGTCCATACAAAAGCTAAAAAAGAAACGGAAAACTTCATCGTCTTCATCATCTTCATATACTTCAACATCATCAATGACAACATAATCATATTCGTCATCTACAACTACCAAAATCATCATCGTCATCGTCTTTCTTCATCTTCATCGTCTTTCTTCATCGCTTCACACCAGTGAAGAACATTCAAACACCAAGTGACAACAAAATCTTCATCGTCGCCTCGCATATCTTCATCATCTCTGTTTCTTGTTTCTTCATCGTCTACACCAAGAAGACAACATTCAAACACCAGAAGAACAAAAATCTTCATCGTTAATCTCGCATATCTTCATCATCTCTGTTTCTTGTTTCCACAAAATTAAAACCCTAGAAAAAACATTTGAGAGGAAAAGAAAAACTAGATCTAGAAAAGAAGAGAGAGAAAGTAAATCTGAGAATGATTCCATCTCTCTTACCTTTTGACTATATATATGGTCTTTATCCAAAAGGGTATTTCTGCCACTACAAGGTGACATTTACATCATCCATGACATCGTAGGACCAAACAATAATTTTTAGGACCAAACTATAATTTATATTACCAAATAGGACCAAACAGACATTTGACTGGGTCAAATGGACTAGACTCATCCTAATATATTATTCCTAGGACCTAATGGTATTTCCTACAATTTAAAATTTGACATTTTTTCGATTATTATCCATAGCCCAAAGACTGACTAGGTAATGAATCACCAAGTCACTGAGCCGAAGAATTTCATAAGTTTGTACTTCCAGTAATTTAAGAGAGTACTGATTTGTCGGACTAAAGGGAAACTTGTTTCGGCAATTATTTCCTTGATAACATACTAAGGCTAAATTACTTTTGTGGTTTCGGTTTTAGTATTGGTTATCTAAAATGGTATGTGAAACCTTCGTGCTTAACTCTTATAGGTTGTACAAGTCTTATAGATTTTTAAGATCCTTTCGGTTTGTCCTTTATTTTCTCGAACCTTTGTCATTTTTGTGACAAAAAGGGGGAGAAATATATGGAGTAAACAAGTGATTTTTAATCACTAGGAAAGGCCAATTGTGCTTAAACGTTATATCTAACGAAAGAGTAAAGCATAGACTAAGGGGGAGAAACATATCATCATGATGTGTAGTATTTCTTACTACAAAAGGGGAATAACAAAGATGTTCAGATTGAATATTTACCTAGCTTTCCTTTAGGGGGAGTAAAAGCTTTTGTTATTCAAATGTCAACAACAACATTTATTTATTGAATATATATGCAGGTTATTGTGTTGTTGAAACTTTTAATCAAGCGTATGAAGAATGAGTTATTTTGTAATTCGTTTAGCTCTATATGTAATAATAATTTTGTCACTAAAATTGACAAAGAGGAAGATTGTTATTTGTTAGAGCATAGCTCGGTTGAACCCACCAAGCGTTGGTATGTCAAGTTCGGTTGTCATATTTTAGTATCAAAATTCATCTAGAGTCGCTTGATTAAATACTAGAGTCAACTTCATTTAGGTTAGACTAGAAAGTTAAGGAATGTTGAGACGTACAAGTATTACTCCGAAAACTTGAAGAATGAGAATAAGTAACAACTACAACGACGACATCATCCTTCCGCTTGAGGTTAGTAATATTGACTTGATCTTGTTTCCATTCCTAACGTATCTTTCAAGTTGTGCGATATTGAAAACATAACATGTGAAGATGTATATATATAATACTCTAGTGGTTAGCAAACTTGGTCATGACATTATGATCAAAGTGTCAAGGAATTTATTGAATTACGAAGTATAACGCTTATCTTTTGAACTTCGTAAAGACAACATCGACATAATCTATTTGATTATGTGTGCATTATATAGGAATGATTTCACCCTAGGAAACAATGTTTTATAACATTTGTTTAAAGGAAGTACATATATGAACTTGTTTCATAATCGAAAGGAAATCATGATTGGTCAAGTTCTTTATTGAATATCTTTTGAATGACCAATATGAGATGACAAGGTATAACCTATCTTAACTTGTAGATTTATGGTATAACCGGTCATAGCCTATATAATATAGCTAGTTGTAATCGGTCACGAGCTACATTGGAAATCAAGGTGTAACCGATCACAAGTTATATTAGAATGCAAGTTGTAACCGGTCACAAGTTACTTTGGGATCCAAGGTATAACCGGTCAAAAGATGAATTGGGAAGTTAGTTGTAATCGATCACAAGCTACTTTTGGGAAGCAAGGTGTATCCGATCACAAGCTAACTTAGGAAGTAAGGTGTAATCGATCACAAGCTACCTCTGGGAAGCAAGGTGTAATCGGTCACAACCTGGTTTTGGAAACATGGTATAACAGATCACAACTTACATTGTGAGGTTGGTACAAACCGATCCCAAGATGAAAAACCGAGTTTCCAATATTCGCATATCTCTGTATGTTTTGTGTGAAGCTTGGAATTAGGGTTTGCTAAGAAACTTCTGGATGTCGACATTATTTGAACATGTACATAACTCTTATCATTTATTGTCTAAAGATATACTCAAGGTGATCCCATGTCCAAAAAAGTGAAAAGTATTTAATTATGATTTTCATCATATATGTTTTAGTTACCATCAATTAAAGCAGATCCTCTGTAAAATATTATTGGTTAATGCGCTAGATTAATAATAGTTTTCTATGAGAGTTTTTGGAAAATATGGTTTGGCATTTAAGTGGAAATAGGAAAGACGAAATTAGGTATTTTAATGATGATATATTTTTGGTTTTGGAATTTTCTTGTTGTCCAAACAACCTTGGTGTATAAATACCTGAGTTTGCATTTCTTGCAAACTATCCTAAGAGCCAGAAAAACTTCATTGATGTTGTTTCTAGTGGAGCCGTCTATCTGGAGAGGAAAGTATCCTAATTAGGTGAAATCTCTTACAACCGCTCGTTTAAAGACTTCTGTGGGATCAAGCTCTACGAGTACCGTTGGTGGGAAACTAGATAATTTCATTGTTATTGTAGTTTTCGATTATTTGATTAACTAACTGTTGTTGAAACTTTGATTGCACCTAGTTTGTTTATTCTTGAGAATCTTCTCTTCTGATATAAGATTCACTCAAACTAGATCAAAGTGTTGACGGGATCTTTAGAACCATTTTTGGATCTAAATACATCTTGTGATAATCCATTGTTAATAGACTTTGCTCTGTGCATGATTGATCACAGGATATTTGAAGTGGTGTTGTGTAGGTTATTGAATACAAACAAAGATTTGAAGACGACGAAGTTTTTCTTATTAGTTTTCGGATCTTGTGAATTGTGTGCACAAACCTTGATCGGATGGGATCTAAATAGAATCGGTTTATCTTTAATATACTTGATTGATTAGTTGCATGAGAACGGCATCGCTTTATAGTTTCTCTTTGAGATCTATATTGATTGATTGCAAATCTATAGTTTGATTATTTCGGTAATCAAAGGATAGATTGATCTAACCAGAAAAAGGAGTTTATTATATCAAACAGAAGAGCATTTGTCAACGACTCATTAATATCTTCTAGCAAGATTGATTAGAGTGGTTACCAAACAGATTATTCTTTTTCTGTTTGGAATACGATCCAAGGGACTTGTTATTCACGTGCCTAAATCTAGAAGTAGAAGGCGCATGGATACTGAGGAAACTAAGTAGCTAGGGGTAGTCTTCTTGGTCTCAACTATACGAAGTTGGTATTATATATTGTATAGCGGATTAATTCTGAGAGTATTCGAAATTGTACAAGGTCCCGAGGTTGTACTGCATTTGCGGTTTCCCCGTTAACAAAATCTTGTTGTGCCATTTACTTTACTATTCCGTAATTATATTTAGTTTATATAATTTAAAGTAAATTGCACTTGTACGTTAATCTGTAACACTTGATATTAATCATATAGAGTTTCGGTTATTACCGAACCTATTATCAAGTGATCACTTCGTTGTCGTATCGTTTCGATCTTGAATCCATAGTCAATCACACAAGTGATCTTGTTGTTGTATTGTCTCGATCTCGTATCCGTAGACGATCACACGATGTGTGTACCGAAGTTGTTGTATTGTCTCGACTTAGTCCATAGACGATCACACTTGGTAAAGGACTTATGAGTTGATAAATAAAAGATTGTGGTGTATTTGGGTACCCTCTTCTTTTCAGTTTTAGTGATCATAGATGTCTTAGAGGTGTTTATGAGAGACATAGCAATGCTAAACATATTTTTTTTAAAAAAATCTTTAAGCATCTGCTAAATATTCACTGGGACCGCTGGTGTATCGGTCCGTGAACCGTGAATTCAGGGTGTTGCGGTTCGTGAACCATTCAGCGACTCGTGAACTCATATGACAACGGGTAAAACAACTTAAGAAAGTGAGACTCTATCTTAGGATTCACGCGCATTGACCAAATTGGTAGTAGGCGTAGCGATACTTAAGGAATTGAGTAACTTGGAGTTAGTTTACTTGGTCTCAACTATACGAGTTGGAAGTAGACTTTGTATAGTTGCTTAATTCTGAGAGTATTCAAAACTGGACTAGGTCCCGGAGTTTTTCTGCATTTGCAGTTTCTTCGTTAAAAAAATATTGTGTCGTGTTATTTACCTTACTTCTGCATTATTTAGCTTGTACGTTAATCAAACACTTGTTTGATCCCATAGCCGTTTCGGTCCGCACTTATTCCATATACCAAATGTACATCTTGTGGCTATCTTCTTGACAAGCCTCTATCTATAGCATTGAAAAAGTGGGGGTCTAACAACCTCACCCAATATTTTGTTTAGGCAATTTGTATGGACAAACTCCAATATAATTCCAAGAGAATCAACTAGACAGTCAGATTCAATCAATGGAAATATATACAAGAGTTGTATCTTTGTTTCATAATGTAATCAGCAAATCAAACAAATAGAAATCCACGAGCCTGATTATTATGTGAAACAACTTGAACAGTACCAAAGACAAATGTTCAAGTGTCAATCAATTTATATCAACAACCAAAGGTTGGATTATCTAATTGATTGAACTACGCACAACTTGTGATATTTCAATTATATAGAAATATAATGTGGAAAATAAATAACACGGACACCAGAAATTTTGTTAACGAGGAAACCGCAAATGCAGAAAACCCCTGGACCTAGTCCGGATTGAACACCACACTGTATTAAGCCGCTATAGACACTAGCCTACTACAAGTTAACTCCGGACTGGAATGTATTTGAGCCCTAACCAATATCACACTGATCAAGGTACAGTTGAGTTCCTTACGCCTCTAGAACCACGCCGGATTATGCGCACTTGATTCCCTTAGATGATCTCACCCACAACTAAGAGTTGGTAGGACCCAAAGTGATCGGTTGTCAATCCGTCAAATATAATTTCACTTTCTTACACACCGAATTTAAATGAAGCACAAGGTAAGGAAGAGTTCGTATCCACAGAGAGGCAATTGTTGTTATGCAATTTTCAGTTTCTAAGGTAACCAAGGGGGGATGTTTGTTGTTTAAGCGAAATACTAAAGTAAAAACAAAATAGAGCAAAGCAAATAGTTGGAATAATCAATAAGGAGAAGATATTGGTCACGGGATAGTATCATTCACAAACATGTATTTTCATCAATGATTAGAATTGGTATTTTAATCTCTTATTTTACTAATAGTCCTAGGATACCTTGATCGCAAGAATAACCCGCTAATTCCCTGATTTCATCACAACCACATTAAAAGATGCATATGTGAATTCTTCTTAGAAAGCAACCTAAAGTGTAAAAGCACAATTAAGTTTAACCCCCTAAAAGCAATAAGTTCTACGGAATAAGACTAATCAATGCAAACGAATGTGTAAAAGCACTAAACGTTTTAACAAAAGTTATGATTCACTTGTGACTAGTATGATATATCACTACAAGCACTACCCACAATTATGCTACTTAGAATCAGGGATAAACAACTTTTTCGTATTGAAAACCCTAATATAGCTCTAGAGATGAATGCAAATCGGATTGATTCCGGACTCAACCTAACAAGTATTCAAATCTTATAACACTATTAATTGTGAATCACAAACAATAAAATATTGAGACAAAACTAATTCATAGATTCAAAAACATGTTGAGAAATCAACTTTATCCCATCACCAATAATATGTTTAGCTACTCATAGCTATGGAGTTCATCATAATAGTATTAATTGAAAAGAAGAAGATGAACAAAAGCAAACCCTAGAAGCGTAAACAAAAGTGGCTCTCCAAAATTCCAAGAATAAGATATATCATAAGTTGTAGAAGACTTTCCCTTTTATAGCTTTTCTCCAACTTCTAAAATTAGGTCTAGTCTTCAAAGTCCATTAGATGAGAATCCACCAAGCCCATAAGAGAGAGAAACCCATGTAGAAAATATGTCCCAAAAGTGGTCTCCGGAAATCCGGTATTGTGGTCGGAACTTGGCCGGGAAGGTTGCCGGAAAACGTCTCAAAGTGCACCGGCAAAGTCCGCCCTGGTCCACCGGTTCAGCGAGTCAACGGGTCAAATCGGCGGGTCAACCCGGGTCAACTCGGTCAGACCGAGTCAAACCGAGTTACTGTCTGAGTATGGGCTGAGTCAGGACGAGTCAGACCTGAGTCCCTTGGCCTAGGCCATTTACAGTCTTGCACAGGCTGTATGTTGTGATGCGCCAAGATTGCGTTTCAGCTTAACAAAACCAGTCCATCACCAACTCAAAAACTCCATTGCAACTCAGCCTTGCAACCTCCTTCTTGACCATCTGTAGCTTTATAATTCAGTCCATGAAACCCTTGAATTTCAACTTCTCTCAACAGAATCATCTTCCTCTCTCAAACCGACGACAAACTCAATCCATAATTCACAGGTTCCATCATCTCCTCAGATCTCCAACAGTAGCAGCCATGGAAACCAACAGCAAACCCCATTTCCTGCCAGCTCCAATCCATCTCTGTTTAACCACCTGTTATTCCCTGACTTCCATCATTCGCTGCCAATGGCAGAAAACATCATCACCACAGTTCGAGTTCCATCGCCACAACATCGGTCTCAGCTACTCCATTGCAGACCCATGTCACATCACAGCTGTAGCTCCTTCCTTCTCAGTCTAGCCCATCCATCTCCATCATTGCCTCTAGTTTCCTTGACTGCAATTGTCACAGCCACAGCCAACTCACTGCATCTGTTGCAATTCCAATAACTCACCATTTTCACAGCCATCAAGACCTTCTACTGCCATGAACAACACCACCAATCCTTCCTTGCACTATGACAACGCTTCTTAGCTGCAATTCCCAGCCACTGCTCCAACTTGCACTTACCATTTGCAACAATTGCGACATCGCCTGTAACTCCAGCCGCACCAGCGCAGCACACTGTCACATCAGGGCTTGCAATTGCACAACACATGCAGCTCAGCAGCTTGTTCTTCTTGACTGCAACTTCTCAGCCAGCCATACAGCCCTGCAGCTGCACATTGTCAAACACCAGCCACAATCACCTCACCAGCTGCAACCTGCCATTGCACAACCACCTGAGCCACCAACTCACTGCTGCCAGACTCAACTTCCATAGCCTGCTGCTCCATCTCCAGCTACACTTGAGCCACCACAGACTACCGACCCCAACTTCATATTCTTCTCAGCCATCGACTTGCACCAGCTCTAGCTCAGCTGCACCAGCTAATACCACCAGCCATGATGGCTATGCAACTTTTCAGTTCCTCTCAGCATTGCACCAGTTTCACTACCACATACAACACCACATTCAGTTGCCATTCCATTGCAGCATCAATTCCAACCAGCTCCAGTTCAAATCATCACTTCTAGCTCATAGCCCATGACAATCACCAAAACCACTTCTAGCTCTATCCCTCAGTACCAATGCTAACTCAGCACCAACATCACTTCAACCTCAACAGAAATCCACAATTCATAGAGCCCCATTTTAAATCATCCACAACAACCTCAGAACCATCTCCTAATTCTCCTCTTCTTCCTTGTACACAACAGCAGCAACCATTCTTCATCTGTTTTACAGAGACAAACCCTAGCTCTGCAATATTGCTTCCAAATCAAAGCCCACAACTTCTTATACTCAAATCAGACTCTTACCCGAGTTTTGTAATCTTCCCATCTTTTAATTATCATCTCTTTCAACACCGAAACTCTCTTCTCGGTTGATTTCAAAACCCTTTCTCATTTCAACGAGAAAAAAGCGCATCGTAAATTGCACAACCACTCACAAATCCATATCTCCTTCCTTGTAACCTCAATCAATCACCACCTCTTTCGCTTCGATTTCTCCGTGAAATCACCACGATTCGAACCCTAGATTGTTACTCCTCCATTGAATCGGCCTCATCCTTCACCAAGAGTCGCTACACAAAACCCCAACTTCAATCGATTTTTTTCATTTATCCTAACTCACCGATTTCCTCCAATTTCTTGATCTCAATCTTCCATTAATATCTCGATCGGCAAATGACTTGTTCTCGGCATCATCGTCTCTCTCTCGATACCCCTTCTTGATCTCCATTTCCTTCAACAACTTATGCTCTCGATCTCCATGGTGGTGTATTCTCTTTACGGTTCGGGTGAAATGATTGAGATGTGTCGAGAATTGATTTCTCGATTTAGGGTTAAGTTGAAATTTTGGATATTGACACCCCATTAGATAAGATAAGGGTCACCCCAATGGATACCCTATAACAAGTGGCTACCCCTTAACAACGGTTGGTTGTTACTAATACTCCTTTAAGAGATTTTCCCCTTAACCTTGACTCGACTCTCAATAGTATTCTTTTCGTGAAATGACCTTTTAGCCCTTTTTGACTCAATTTGAATGATTTCCGCTTCTTTTCCTCCGTGCGACTCCAGAGTCCCTGATAACTCAAAAGCAAACATAAAATACATAATTCACACGAAAAATAACAAAGAAAGCATAAACTCTATATAGTAAATACGGTGTATTCTACACCTATCAGATTCCCCCACACTTAGACTTTGCTAGTCCTCGAGCAAATCAAACAAAACAATAAAATACAACAACTCCGTGTCGTCGAGGCTACGGTCACTTTTAGCATAAATAACAAGCCTTTAAACCCCTAGGTGTCCCTAGTGGACGAGTTATAGTCTCGTGAGGATTTACTAGAGATATACCCACAAAACCTATTTTTCCAACTTACTAGTTCTCCGTAATGATAGTATCCAATGCGCTAAGAAGACATAGAGATTCTGCACACTAGTCATAAGAAGTTAGACACATAAATGAACACAATCTCATTCTTAAAAGTTGAGAGAGAAATAACCATCCCTTCTCGACTAAAATTCGGGTTCGGAGTGATCAAAAGTCTCGACTCTGCCTCACAAGAAAGGGTTTTATGATATTGCGCTCAATAATAAACAGCTTTTTATGGGTCACACATGTGTCCAAGTTGGAATGAAGAGAGAATCCTGCGACACGTTGAATGGTAGGAAGGTAAAAACCCTCCGAATATTTTGAAAACCCACATCTTTTAATATTTTTGAAAACCCATTTTTCTGACGATCTCTTCGAAAGGAAATCAACCATTTAATGAAGGTACTTACCGTGTATCCGTTCGGCGTGCAGCTAGCACCACTCTCACAGCATCCATAGAAACGTCTCGGTCTTCTATCGGTGTCTTCATCTTCGTCTTCGGTCTTCAACTCTTGATGATAACTCTTGAACTCCGTAGAATCTCAACAATATGATTCTTTCCTCTAATTCCTTGTCGCTTGAAACTTCATTATAGATATTCCTTCTTTCCATTGGCTTTATTGAAAGAATACAAAACTAAAAACAAACTATACAAACCCAAAATAATTTTTTTTCTTTTTTTTTCATTTTTTTTTTTGTCCTTTTTTTTTTCGTTTTTGTCTTGTTTTTTCTTTGTTTCTTTTTTTTTTTTTTTTTTTAAAAAAATAAGAAATAAACAAATACAAAACAAAATAATAAAAAACTATTAACAAACCTAAACATTTTCTCTTGTCTTTTTTTTTTCTTTTTTTTTTTTTCTAATTTTTTTTTTTTTTTTTTTTTTTGAGACAAGAGAAAACAAAATACACATAAGATAAAATAAAAACGTAAGTACAAAGGCCATGGTGTAAGTACTTTACCACTTGATTCTTCACAACTTGTATGTCTTGATATCATAGACTTCTCAAATTCTCATCCTTAATAATTTTCACTCTTGTATAATAGTCTTCAACTTATAAAAATTCTGCTCCCTATTTTGTTGCTTTACTTGAATCTGAAATCTGCCCATTCCTGTACTGTTGCTTGTAAACCTCGAACGTGTTCAACTTCCCTTCAAATTTGTGATGCTCCTCTTGTTGATGATGATGGTATTTCTATGGACTGTTGGTGTAGAGAGAGATAAGGTGGATGGTGCTAGCTCATGAACAAGATCACAAGTGGTATGTAAGTTAGCAATTCGATGTCACCAATATGGTTGATAAAAATAGCACTCAAGAGATCAAAATAGTGCTTCTATGGTGGGAAATTGGACATCTCACCATTCTGCCCGGAATTTACGTACGGTGACACACACTCTAAAAGCACAAATTTAGACAGGTACAAAGAATTGAAGGTTGGTGCCTCACATTATGTAACATGGGTAGTCTCCACTATAGGGGATCCTTTGTTCTAATACCGAATTCAATTGACCTTATTTGCCACTGGCATGGTTAAATCCAACTTTAGCTCTCATACAATTAAGAAACCCGATCATGTTCTCTGTCATCTCTAAGTTCAGTCACTATTGTGAGATTCTCGATGTAATCTTAGCGACATGTATACTATGTGACTCTAAACTAACTACAAGTTGGAGTTTTCTTATTCACTAGTTTACACAAAAGTTGAAAATTGCAAAAATTTACAACGCAAATGCTTAACCACTCCCCCACACTTAAACTTTACATTGTCCTCAATGTAATTGAATCGTCCAAAGCAAGTCAAGGTGGGAAATTCTAACAAGAAATCGAAAAAAATAAAGAAAACAAAACAAGAAAAACTAAAAACAAGAAAAGAAATAAATACAAGACAAGAAATACTCATCCTTTGGGTTGCCTCCCAATTAGCGCTTGGTTTAAAGTCGTCGCCCGACTATCTCCTTGCATTCTATGACTCCTCCGGAGGGAGCACATCCACAAAGTTAACTCCTTCCACCACTTCGGAAGTGAAATTCTCATAATATGGTTTCAACCGGTGCCCATTAACTTTAAGTTCTTTCCTGTAGCTATGCTACGAATTTCCACTGCACCATGAGAAAACACATTAGTAACAATAAAAGGTCTTATCCATCGTGACCTTAATTTACCGGAAATAAATGCAAGCGAGAATTAAACAAAAGCACTTTCTGCCCAATGCAAAATTGTTTCCTAGAAATCATGTTATCATGAAATGCTTTCGTCTTTTCCTTATAAATTCGCGAGCTTTCAAATGCATCATTGCGAAGCTCTTCTAGCTCTTGGAGTTGTAACTTCCTTTGCTTTCCAGCCCCATCCATCTCCATGTTGCATTGTTTAATAGCCCAAAACGCCTTATGCTCAATTTCCACGGGTAAATGACAAGGTTTACCATACACAAGCCTAAAAGGAGACATCCCAATAGGTGTTTTATATGCGGTTCTATACGCCCACAAAGCATCATTAAGTCGCATGCTCCAATCCTTCCTTGTTGGGTTCACCGTCTTTTCTAGAATAGATTTCACCTCCCGATTAGACACCTCGGCTTGTCCATTGGTTTGGGGATGATAAGGTATTGCAATCTTGTGCGACACATTGTACTTCGTAGAAATATTGGATAATCATAGCGTCACTGAATTGGTGGTGAGGGCAGCTTGCCACCAATCTCTTATATCGTTCCCAACATTCATATAAGGATTCCCCCACATGTTGCTTCATCCCATAAATCTCCTTGCGAATTTGAGTAGCCTTGGATGCAGGAAAATATCTCTCCAAAAAGAGTTTCTTCAACCCATTCCATGTTGTGACACTTCCGGCCGGTAAATAGTATAACCAATCCTTAGCACTATCCATTAAAGAGAAACGGAAAACTTTCAACATTGCACCATCCACAAACAACATTCGCTGAAGCATGGCCGTGACAATGGTGTGGAAGTCCATAAGATGTTTGTTTGGATCTTCATTCACTATGCCATGGAACTTTGGTAATTTCTCTAAGCAACCCCGGCTTGATCTCAAAAGTAGAGTCCGTTTGAATACACCCCTGTTGTGTATCTAGCCTATGAGAAGCCAACTCCTTGAGTGAACGATTTGCATCACCCATAGCTTCTTCTTCTTCAACTTGTGGTTCGTCTACGATTGGAACCTCTTTTCCTTCTTCTTGTTGTGGGAAAATATCTTCTCCTACTTCCAACTCGTGCTCGTCCGTTGTGTCTTGACTTGGTTGGAGTATTGTGCCTCGTCGAGTAGCTATCCCGCACCTTGGATAATTCCAATCCTTAGAAGCCAGAGATTAGGTACCTGCAAACAATTCTCGCACACAAGTGAGAAACAAGACAAGAAACAAAAAGCAAAGATGAAAGCAGAAATTGTGAAAAGAAACTAAAAACTTAATAACTAGCCGTCGCCAAAATTTGATCGGTTGTCAATCCGTCAAATATAATTTCACTTTCTTACACACTGAATTTAAATGAAGCACAAGGTAAGGAGGAGTTCGTATCCACAGAGAGGCAATTGTTGTTATGCAATTTTCAGTTTCTAAGGTAACCAAGGGGGGATGTTTGTTGTTTAAGCGAAATACTAAAGTAAAAACAAAATAGAGCAAAGCAAATAGTTGGAATAATCAATAAGGAGAAGATATTGGTCACGGGATAGTATCATTCACAAACATGTATTTTCATCAATGATTAGAATTGGTATTTTAATCTCTTATTTTACTAATAGTCCTAGGATACCTTGATCGCAAGAATAACCCGCTAATTCCCTGATTTCATCACAACCACATTAAAAGATGCATATGTGAATTCTTCTTAGAAAGCAACCTAAAGTGTAAAAGCACAATTAAGTTTAACCCCCTAAAAGCAATAAGTTCTACGGAATAAGACTAATCAATGCAAATGAATGTGTAAAAGCACTAAATGTTTTAACAAAAGTTATGATTCACTTGTGACTAGTAGGATATATCACTACAAGCACTACCCACAATTATGCTACTTAGAATCAGGGATAAACAACTTTTTCGTATTGAAAACCCTAATATAGCTCTAGAGATGAATGAAAATCGGATTGATTAGGACTCAACCTAACAAGTATTCAAATCTTATAACACTATTAATTGTGAATCACAAACAATAAAATATTGAGACAAAACTAATTCATAGATTCAAAAACATGTTGAGAAATCAACTTTTTTCCCATCACCAATAATATGTTTAGCTACTCATAGCTATGGAGTTCATCATAATAGTATTAATTGAAAAGAAGAAGATGAACAAAACCAAACCCTAGAAGCGTAAACAAAAGTGGCTCTCCAAAAATTCCAAGAATAAGATATATCATAAGTTGTAGAAGACTTTCCTTTTTATAGCTTTTCTCCAACTTCTAAAATTAGGTCTAGTCTTCAAAGTCCATTAGATGAGAATCCACCAAGCCCATAAGAGAGAGAAACCCATGTAGAAAATATGTCCCAAAAGTGGTCTCCGGAAATCCGGTATTGTGGTCGGAACTTGGCCGGAAAGGTTACCGGAAAACGTCTCAGGTGACCGGCAAAGTCCGCCCGGTCACCGGTTCAGCGAGTCAACGGGTCAAATCGGCGGGTCAACCCGGGTCAACTCGGTCAGACCGAGTCAAACCGAGTTACTGTCTGAGTATGGGCTGAGTCAGGACGAGTCAGACCTGAGTCCCTTGGCCTAGGCCATTTACAGTCTTGCACAGGCTGTATGTTGTGATGCGCCAAGATTGCGTTTCAGCTTAACAAAACCAGTCCATCACCAACTCAAAAACTCCATTGCAACTCAGCCTTGCAACCTCCTTCTTGACCATCTGTAGCTTTATAATTCAGTCCATGAAACCCTTGAATTTCAACTTCTCTCAACAGAATCATCTTCCTCTCTCAAACCGACGACAAACTCAATCCATAATTCACAGGTTCCATCATCTCCTCAGATCTCCAACAGTAGTAGCCATGGCAACCAACAGCAAACCCCATTTCCTGCCAGCTCCAATCCATCTCTGTTTAACCACCTGCTATTCCCTGACTTCCATCATTCGCTGCCAATGGCAGAAAACATCATCACCACAGTTCGAGTTCCATCGCCACGGCATCGGTCTCGGCTACTCCATTGCAGACCTGTGTCACATCACATTTGTAGCTCCTTCCTTCTCGCCTAGCCCATCCATCTCCATCATTGCCTCTAGTTTCCTTGATCGCAATTGTCACAGCCACAGCCAACTCACTTTGCATCCGTTGCAATTCCAATAACTCACCATTTTCACAGACCATCAAGACCTTCTACTGCCATGAACAACACCACCAATCCTTCCCTGCACTATGACAGCGCTTCTTAGCTGCAATTCCCAGCCACTGCTCCAACTTGCACTTACCATTTGCAACCATTGCGGCATCGCCTGTAACTCCAGCCGCTTGTGTTATAGCCTTTGTCACATCGGGGCTTGCAATTGCACAACACCCTGCATTTCGTAGCCTTGTTCTTCTTGACTGCAACTTCTCAGCCAGCCATACAGCCCTGCAGCTGCACATTGTCAAACACCAGCCACAATCACCTCACCAGCTGCAACCTGCCATTGCACAACCACCTGAGCCACCAACTCACTGCTGCCAGACTCAACTTCCATAGCCTGCTGCTCCATCTCCAGCTACACTTGAGCCACCACAGACTACCGACCCCAACTTCATATTCTTCTCAGCCATCGACTTGCACCAGCTCTAGCTCAGCTGCACCAGCTAATACCACCAGCCATGATGGCTATGCAACTTTTTAGTTCCTCTCAGCATTGCACCAGTTCCACTACCACATACAACACCACATTCAGTTGCCATTCCATTGCAACATCAATTCCAACCAGCTCCAGTTCAAATCATCACTTCTAGCTCATAGCCCATGACAATCACCAAAACCACTTCTAGCTCTATCCCTCAGTACCAATGCTAACTCAAAGACCAACATCACTTCAACCTCAAATAAATCCACAATTCATAGAGTCCCATTTCAAATCGTCCACAACAACCTCGAGAACCATCTCCTAATTCTCCTCTTCTTCCTTGTACACAACAAAGAACAACCATTCTTCATACTTTTCTGAGAGACAAACCCTAGCTCTGCAATATTGCTTCCAAATCAAAGCCCACAACTTCTTGTACTCAAATCAGACTCTTACCCGAGTTTTGTAATCTTCCCATCTTTTAATTATCATCTCTTTCAACACCAGAAACTCTCTTCTCAGTTCAGATTTCAAAACCCTTTCTCATTTCAACAGAAAAACTGCATCAGAAATTGCACAACCACTCACAAATCCATATCTCCTTCCTTCAGAACCTCAATCAATCACCACCTCTTTCTGCTTCGATTTCTCTGTGAAATCACCACAGATTCGAACCCTAGATTGTTACTCCTCCATTGAATCAGCCTCATCCTTCACCAGTAGCCGCTACACAAAACCCCAACTTCAATCGATTTTTTTCATTTATCCTAACTCACTGATTTCCTCCAATTTCTTGATCTCAATCTTCCATTAATATCTCGATCGCTGCAGACTTGTTCTCGGCATCATCATCTCTCTCTCGATACCCCTTCTTGATCTCCATTTCCTTCAACAACTTATTCTCTCGATCTCCATGGCTGGTGTATTCTCTTTCTGGTTCAGGTGAAAAATGATTGAGATGTGTCCGAGAATTGATTTCTCGATTTAGGGTTAAGTTGAAATGGATATTGACACCCCATTAGATAAGATAAGGGTCACCCCAATGGATACCCTATAACAAGTGGCTACCCCTTAACAACGGTTGGTTGTTACTAATACTCCTTTAAGAGATTTTACCCTTAACCTTGACTCGACTCTCAATAGTATTAAAATCCGTGAAATGACCTTTTAGCCCTTTTTGACTCTATTTGAATGATTTCCGCTTCTTGTCCTCCGTGCGACTCGAGTCCCCGATAACTCAAAAGCAAACATAAAATACATAATTCACACGAAAAATAGCAAAGAAAGCATAAACTCTATATAGTAAATACGGTGTATTCTACACCTATCACAAAGTCGAAGACTTGATAAACAAATCTGTATCACACAGAAAAGTATATTGAATAGATAAATCAGTCTCCCACAAATATACCTACAAGTTTTGTTCCGTCTTTTGATAAATCAAGGTGAACAGGAACCAATTGATAAACCGGACTTATATTCCCGAAGAACAACCAAGTAATATCAATCACCTCACAATAATCTTAATCGATTAACGAAACAAGATATTGTGGAATCACAAACGATGAGACGAAGATGTCTACTTTGCCTATCGGAGAATAAATCTCGAGGAAATCTTAAAGAAGATAGTACTCAAGCACAATAGAAAACAGCAAGATCAGAACACGCAACTATAGAGAAAATAGTTGGGTCTGGCTTCACAATCCCAATGAAATCTTAAGTCGTTAACCTACAGGGTTTTAGAAAAACCTAAGGTTAATGTAGAATCGACCCTAGTCGCAACTAGTATCACACAAGATGTGTGGGGATTAGGTTTCCCAGTTGCTAGAGTTGTCCTTTATACAGTCTCCAAATCAGGGTTTGCAATCAATGTTACCTTGGTAAGAAAGCATTCAATATTCACCGTTAGATGAAAACCTGATTAGATTCAATCTAATATCTTTCAACCGTTAGATATAACTTAGCTTGTCATACACAAATGAAATGTACCAACATTTAGATAAAGGTAACCGTACCTAAAAGTTGTACACTTAGTTGGTTCAACAATAGTTAACCGAGGTTAGCCATATGAACACTTTCATATCAACCTTATTCATCTTTATCACAACTAGTTCAAATGACTTAAATGAAACTAGTTAGAGAGTTGTTCAATTGTTTATATGATCATAGAAGTATACAAGATATAATTGACGCAAAATCGATTTTGATTCACCCGAATCATTTCATGAACATTATAGCCACGGTTTGCAAAAGATTGCATTCCTTAATATATAAATGTATTAGTTCATGAACAAACCGATTTTAAAACATAACCTACTCAAGTACGCAAATGGGTACACATACTTAAGTAGCCAGACTAAGTTTGGATTCGCCAATACACAAACGGATACGCATACTACCAAACTCAGTTGAATTCGGAACTTGAACTTACGCCAGTACGTGTACGGGTACACATACAAAGTTCCCGAACTTCCATTAACCAACCAGTACACGTACGGGTACGCATATTATGGTTCCCGGAATTGGACCTTACACAAATGCAAGTACGCGCACTGTGTTTATATCCAATCATGGTTACATGTTCTAAACTCTCATTTCAATCATTAAAACATTCTTAGAAGACGACAATAGATGTATCACACAACTATTAGCTCCAAAGCAATTTTCAAGTGATCAAATGATCAATATGAAATATTCCGAATCTATACCAAATGATTGCATCACACAAATCATGTAAGATGTTACCAGGCGATTTTCACATGATCATCTTTTGACTTTCGTCAAGAATAAAATATGAACTTGGTTAAAGCGAAAGCTTACCAACACATACTTCGAGAAATAGATAAGCGAGATAAACTCGACTCGAAATATCAAATGTGTGTAATTGAAGTTTATATAGCAATACGACTTTTGTCTCAAATAGGAGATAAAGTAGATATACTTTTGAGTGATAGATGAGTTCAAGTCTCCACATACCTTTTAATGAGGAATTTCCACAAGTTCCCTTGAGTAGTTCTTCGCATTCAATCGATGAACGCCGTGAAGTCTAAAGCTCAACTACACATTCTATCCTAATCCGAGACTTAGTTATAAGTAGACTAGAAATCAAGACTTATAGTTTTGGAAAATAAACTTAACAAACAAGCTTGAAATAGCAACGCTTGCGAGTTCGACTGAGCAGTGCTCTAACAATCTCCCCCTTTTTCAATTTTAGTGACAAAACTATCAATACATATGGATTACAAAATAAATAAACTTTATGGCTTCTCATCCAAATGCTTGATTTCCTTGGTTCTTCAACATTACTCGAAATCTTCGTCACTTCCAAGTACTCCAGTTATTCTAAACGTGTTCAACTCAGCATCAGTGTTGTTGAAGATGTGTAGCCATAACAATGAAAAAACAGTAGCTCTCAATCATTGTTATACAGTGTTAGAGCATAGCTCGGTTGAAACCACCAAGCGTTGGTATGTCAAGTTTGGTTGTCATATTTTAGTGAGTCAAAACTCATTTTAAGAGTCGTTTGATTATGTACTAGAGTCAACTTCGTATAGGTTAGCTTGAAAGTATTAGGATATGAGACATTACAAGTATTGCGAAGACTTGAAGAAGTGAAAAAGTAAGGAGCTACAATGACAACATCATCCTTCCACTTGAGGTTAGTGATATTTGACTTGAACTGTTTCATTCCCTAACGTATCTTTCAATTCGTGCATATTGAAAACAAAAATGCGAAGCATGAATGGCACTCTAGTTAGACATAGTATTAAGGAATACAATACGAGGTTTATTGCTTAACCATTAAACTTTGTAGATAAGACATTGACATAATCGTTTGAATGCTATTGTGATTATGTATGGGTATAAGGTGAAGATTTCATCCTAGGAAACAATGTTTTACATTTGTTTTAAGGAAGTAAATTCATGAACTTGTTTTGTGAATCGAAAAGGAAATCGCCAGGCATTATTGGTATTGTTATTCATTGCATATCTTGTGAACAACCAATATGTGTAATTAGTATAACCGCTCATGACTTGTTTATGTTCTTGGTAAAACTATTCACAAAGGCCTGACTTTTGTATTGGTATGACTTTTATTAGTGAAACCGATCTTAAGTAATCACCTGAGATGGTATGATCGAGTTTGTGATTTTGTGTATGACCGACTCTGGGTAAAGGAGAACCGATCCTAGTAAGAGGTGCAACACATCACAAAGGGGAATCGATCCTTGTATGAGGTGCAGCAAGTTTTAGCAGAAAGGGGAACCGATCATATGGACACGTGCAACACGTTTTTAGGCAAAGGGGAACCGATCCTATGGACATGTGCAGCAAGTACAAGTTAGATACCATATATATATATGGGGAACCGATCCTAGTACATATTCAACCGAATTTTTGGAAAGCTAGTGTGACTATGCACAGTACTCACATGGAGGTAGAACCGAAACTTGTTTTGGTAAAACCTTGAAACCCATGATTTGTGATTGAGTGTTCTTGATCAATCACGTAGTTACTGAAAGTCGGATGAACCAATTATAAACTTGTTTGGAAGTGTGGCAAATCGGTTTCAAGGTTGTAAGTATGAAGAGGACTTACAAAGTAAGGATGTCGACATACTTTGAACATGTGCAGTAACGCTAATCTTTAATTGTTCAAAGTTATTACTTAATAACTAAAGGAAGAAAATCCCGGATCGAATAAAATAAATTGAGAATCTTTTATTTAAGGTTTTTAATTTTATTTTAGGAAAATAAAAATTAGTAATGTGTATTTACTAGTTGTAGATTTTCCAAGAGATTTTCGATCATTATTTGGACAAAGCATTTCCAGGAATTATGGAAACCGAATTTGGAATATATTGCATATCTCGAGAATATTTTCGGTTTTGGAAATTCCTTGGTATCCTAACTTCCTTGGTCTATAAATATGAAAGTTTGCATTTCAAGCAAACTAATCCTTCGTACAACAAGAACTATCTCAATTGTCTTTATTCTTGGTGAAGCCGCCTATTCGGAGAGGAGAGTAACCTAATTAGGCGAAATCTCTTACTGAGTAGCTCGGTTTAAAGACTTCTTTGGGATTGAGAAGCTCTATTAGTACCGTTGGTGGGAAACTAGATAATTGCGGTTTATCTTTTTGTTTTCGATTGATTTGATTGACTAACGGTTGTTGAATCTTTGATTGCACCTAGTTTGTTTATTCTTGAGAACCTTCTCTTCTGATATAAGGCTCACTCAAACTAGATCAAGGATTTAACGTTTTTACGGATCTAAGCTTTTCTATATCCGTAAGATAGATTCATTGATTTTCCATTGTTAACAGACTCCGTTCTGTGCAACAAATCAATAAGGAATCAAGTTTATTTTTGCAGGTTGTTACTTTGAAGATTAAATCGAAGATTGAAGACTTTGAAAATTTGAAGACTTTTGTTCTTGTTTTTTGGTCTTGGTGCAACTTTCTGTGACTTGATTTTCCGGGATTAAAGAGGTTGTTTATTTTCAATAAACATAACCCTTTTTAAGATCAACAAGTAGTTTGTGATTTTATCATAAACCTTGTAATTAAGACATATTATTTCGGTAATCATTGTCTTATTTGATCTTGTAACCGAGGAACTTCAGATCTGGTAACATGTCTTAAAAATAGAAGATCCTTAACTGTGCTTATATCATATATTTTGGTATTGTGATTATTTATTTGTTTATAATAAAGTGATTATAAAGTGACTTTTGTTACCAAACAGTTTATCATTTACTGTTTGGAATACGATCCAAAGGAATCCTGTCTTGAAAGATTGAACCATTAAGAAGATATATTAGATTTAAGTCCTAAAGTGAACGCCTGTTCTGCTAGGATATCTAGTATCAAATATCTATTGAGAACTTCGGTTCTGCTAGATATTATCAAAACAGGAATACTGCTGAAGCTGAGTAACTAGGATTTTAGTTTACTTAGCATTGTCTACACGAAGTTGCAGGTTTACTTTTTGTAGCGTCTTAATTCATTGAGTATTCATATCTGGACTAGGTCCCGGGGTTTTTCTACAAGATTGTAGTTTTCCTCGTTAACAAAATTCTGGTTTGTGCTTTACTTTATTTCCGCATTATAATTGTTTTTATATTATAATTAAAGTAATTACACTTGTATGTTAACTAGGCACTTGATATTTATCTTATAAGGTTTCGGTTATATTGTACTATTACCAAGTGAACACTTTGTTGTAGTATTGTCTCGATTTCATATCCATAGACGATCACACAAAGTGTATTGGATTTCTCCACTTGTCTGATATAATTATTCGCGTGTTAGGGCAGTTCGGACTAACCCTATTTCAAGTGGACACTGTGTTGAAATATTCCTTGAGTGATTGTTGCTCCAAGAGATTTATACACAGTGGGTCTTGTATAGGTTGTGACCAAAATAAAAGATTGTGGTGTATTTGGGTACCCTCTGATAGGTGTCTAAAACACCTAATTTACTATCTAGTAGTTACGCTTTCTTTGCTATTTTTCTTGTGAATTATGTATCTTATGTGTGCTTTTGAGTTATTAGGTACTCTGGAGTCGCACGGACGAAAAGAAGGAGAAATCACCAAAATTGAGCGAAAAGGACAAAATTGTCATTTCAGAGGCAAATACTATCTGGAGCCCAGTCAAGGCTAGGGGGCAACTATTTTGGGAAGAGTACTAAAATACACCCAGCACAGGTTAAGGGGCTGCCGTCTGGGTGGCCCTTATCAAGGTGACCGAACACCGACTATAACCTTACCTTTACAACACTGAATCGAGAAACTCTCCTCATCACTCATTCTTTCTTTATACCTAAAATTGAGAAACAAGCAGAGAGAAGAATTACAGGGAATATTAGGAGTATTTCGATCGATCGAGGATCTGCTGCTCATATTCGGATCGAGAAGAGGGTTCATGATTTGAAGCAAGAAAAGGGGATCTGACTGTTACTCGAGTTCAAGAAAGACAAGGAAATTGATGCTGTTGTCATGGATTTGCATCAGATATTAGGTGCTCGAATTCGTGAGATGATTGATAATAAGAAACCTAGAAAGGTTGTGTTTGATGCGAAATCGAGAATCGAATTGAAATCCGGGAGCAAAGAAGGAATCGGAATTAGGGTTCCCTGAAGTTTGAACGAGAGAAGTAGAAGATGGGTTTGATGTGAGCGTCGTAGGCTCAAGAGCAATGGGTATTGGACGAAATTGATGATGAATTCGGGGAAATAGATGAATGCTTAGGACTACTGAATTTTGAAGTTGCTATGGTTATGGAGAAATTGACAGAGATGAGAGTTGTTGTGGTAAGCTAATGACGAAGAAATGAAGAACTTGAGGTGGATTCGGGGAGAAAGGCTGGTCTCGTAAGAAAATAGGAGTTAAGGGAGAAGGCGGTGACTTTGAGAGAATATGGTGATGATCGGTGATCTAAAGTGCCGGTACACGATGGAGGAGAGAAGAATGAATCTTGGACTTAAAGCTCGTCGTGGCACTTTGTGGATACCGAGCAAGACAAAGTGATCAATGGCGAGTTGATGATGATGATGTGTGGCAATGCTTGGAGTTTTCGAGCTTTCTTCGAGTTCGAATGGTTCAAATGGGATGTTGTTGAATTTTGTCGTTGTTGGATTTCGAATATCTTTGGAAGAATGCTTGAGGCTCGATACATTGATACCTTCTCGCCGTTAACGAGAACCGAAGTTCGGGAGAGTTGGCGAGACGATGGGGCAAGATAATGAGCCGTCTTCGCTCGAGATATGGAGTCGACTGTTGTTCACAATGAGAAGCTTGATGACGAGTTCGGAGTTGCTATCAGCGTGAAAAGGTGATGGAGAACGAGGAGCTGTCGACTTGTGGTGTTCGAGTCCGTGATGCTCGAGCTAGAGAAGAACTCGAGGAGGAGGATGGTCTCTGCTGCCGTTGTTTGGTCTCAATGGAGTTTGTTGTTTATGGAATAATGGTAGTGGTGATGGAAGAAAATGACGATGCTACTATGGAGCTGCAATTGCAGAGCTGTAAGAACTAATGGAGTATGTGCTGCCTGTGAGTTAAAGCTACAGGGCCTGAGGTAATATTGCAAGATGCTGTTGGAGGTAGTGCAGCTGAGGAACTGCAGGTGGCCTGGGAGCTGAACTGGCAATGGTGCTGTAATGGGTTATTGGTTGCTATTGCAGTGCAAGAATGATGCAGTGAATGTGGAGGATATGGAGCTGTGGCAATGGAGGAGCTGAAACTGCAGGGAATCAATGCAGCTGGTGTTGCAGTGCAAGCAAGCCAGTGATGCTGAAATGGAGATGAAGCTGTGTATGGGATGCTGCAATCGGATGATTCCTGGGTTGAGATGGCTGATGAGGTTCAGGTGGTAATGACTGTTGGATGGAATTGGCAGAGTCATAAGAATCAGTTTTTGTTGCATTATAGCACTGAAGTTGTAGGCTGGGAACTCAGATTGCAGAAGCTGGAGTGAGCTGTTGGCTGAGGAACTAGAAGATGCTGGTGGTGGTTGAGCTTAATGGGTTGTATGAAGTGAAGGAAATGGCTGAGCTGCAGGTTACAAGAAATGGGTTCTGAGCAGAATGTGTGATGGCCTGAGTTAGTGGTAGCTGGCGGTTGTGGTTTCGATGAGAGGCAGGGAGAGATTGCAGTCAATGGGAGATGGAGCAAGTGATGAATCTGAGTGGGTTTAGGCAGGCTGAGGCATTGCAGGTGTAGGTGGTCTGGTGATGATTGAAGTATAGAACTGTGTGTGCTTTCTTTGTTGGTTGCGAGGCTGCGATTCAAGAGTAAGCAATGAAATGATGTCGCAGGAGGTAATGGAGTTGTTATCAAGGCTGAGATTATTGCAGGAAATTGCAAGAGAAGTAGTGATGCAAAGAATAGGGCCAGGGAAAGTGCAGGCAAGACAAAGCTGCAGATGTGGATACATGGCCATGATGGCTGGAAGTTCACTGGTGCTGCACAATGATAGTGAAGCACATTGCAGGCCTGTGCAATGGCCTAGGCCAAGGTGACTCAGGCCTGACTCATCTGACAGACCCTGACTCACCTTGATATGAACCTGACTCACCTGACAGACCCTGACTCTTCTTGACTCGGTCTGACCGAGTTGAATCGAGCTGACCGAGTTGACCCGGCCGTTCTGACCCGTTGACCGGTGGCCGGTCGGACTTTGCCGGTCACCGGAGCTGATTTCCGGCGACTTTTTCGGCCGATTTCCGGCCACAATACCAGAATTCCGGCGACGATTTTTGGGTCGTATTTTCTACACGGGTTTCTCATCCTTGTGGGCTTGGTGGATTTTCATCTAATGGACTTTGAAGACTTGACCTAATTTTGGAAGGAGAGAAAGGCTATAAAAAGAGGAATTCTACAACTTTTGGAAATCTTATCTCATATATTATTCTTGGAACTTTGGAGAGCCGTTTTGTTTACGCTTCTAGGGTTTGGTTTTGTTCTTCTTCTTCCTTGTTTTATTATTGAATATTGATGATGATGAACTCCATAGCTATGAGTAGCTAAATTCTCTATTATTGGTTAAGGATGTAGTCCGATTTCTAAAACTTGTGTTTTGCTTTATGTATTAGTTTTCTCTCTTGTTTATCGTTCAATTCTCTGCGGTTTTTATGATCACATGATTGAAGTATTGTGATAGGATTATGGTGTTTGATTAGTTAAGTGGCCAATTAATTGAACTTGCATCTTAGTCCATAGCTATTTTAGGGTTTTTCATCAAGCGATAACCTTGAATACAAGTAGCATGATATGTTTACGGTTTGTAGTGATACACTCTCGTAATCATATGTAGAGTTTGACCATTGTCCGAATTGTTTTGCGCAACGCATGACAATTGCATTGATTAGCCTATTTCTGAAACCTAATGCTCCTAGGAATTGAACTTGATTAGCGCAAGGCGTTAGGTTATTCTTTAGGTAGAATTCACATACGCAGCCCTAATGTGTGTGTTGATGAACTTGAGAAATTAATAGATTATCTTGCTTTCTTGATTCTCTAGGCTTTTGATAACACAAGAGATTAAATCGTAATTCTAATCATATATGCAAGCACATGTCTAAGATTGAAGATGAATTCCTTGACCAATATCTCTCTCCATTGATTACTTTCTACAATTTACTTTGCTTTTAATTTGTTTTTATTGTCTAAATAGAAATAAGAAATCCCCCCAATTGGTTACTTTAAGAAATTGATTACGAAATAACTACAATCGCCTCTCTGTGGATACGAACTCTTTCTTATCATATACTTCATTCATATATTATAGAGTAGGAAAGTGAATTATTTTTGTGTCGGCTGACAACCGATCAAATTTTGGCGCCGTTGCCGGGGAGGCAGCGGTTGTTAATTATTTTTGGTTTCTTATTTTTGTATTTAGTTTTTGTTTTATTTTTATTTTTCTTATTTTCTGGGTTCTAACCTTGGTTTGAGAATCTTATTTCAGGTGCTTATTTCTATGGAAGGAGCATATTGGAACGATGGATACGGTTTTCAACAACCTCAACATTACGACAACTACCAATTCCATGGGTATAATCAATATTCCATGGAACCTTGTGGTTTTCCTCAACAACCTTATGGCGGGTATGTGTGTGAACAACAACAAGGATGGGAGGATTCTTATGCTTGTGAACAAAAGGTCTCTAATTTTATAGATAAAGTTTCCAACTTTTTACAAGAGGAATTTCAAAAAGCTAAAGAGACTACAAACGAGCAACTCCAAGAACTTCGTGAAGGTATGACTATCTTGCGAAGAGGCATTGATCAATACAAGGAAGATATGGATAATTCTAATGTGCATATGGTTTGTGATGAATATTTGATTGATGCTAATGTTGAAAAAGGCCAACCCTTGGACACTTTCGTCGATAATTGTGTAGTTAACTCAACTCTTGATCTTAATAATGATCATTCACCTATTCAAAAGGATGAGTTAGAGATAAGCAACACTAAATTCAGCGAGGAACAATCTTATGTTGACTATGATAGTGACGGTGATTATGATACATTGCTTGGAACAACTCATGGTGAAATTTCCGAGGAGTCTTTTTGGGATCAAGATGAAGACGAAGAGGAATATGATGACACTTGTGTAGATTACTCAAGCATTGATCTTAATAATGATCAAGAGCCTATTCAAAGGGTGGAGCTTGAGGATGATGCATTTTCGAGTGTTCTAAAAAGTTTCTTATGATAAAATTTGGATCCGCGAAAGAGTATGTGCCTTACAACAAAGAGGAGTATGTTGAGAATGAGACCGTTATGACCAATATTGTGGAAGACCCAATTGAGCTTGCAAATGATTGTAATGATGATGTTTATGTCGATACTTTGGTTAAGGCAGAGACGGACGAAGAATGGTTGCAAGGTTTGATAGAGGACTATGATATACAAGAGGTGAATAATTCACTTGAGTTTTTCAAGGATGAAGAGGATTCCGTGATACAAGAGATTGTGCAAGGTTTATCTAACCCTTTGCCTATTATTTCTTCTCCTTTACCTCTTATTGGTTTGAATGTATGTGCTTGAGAATATTGTTGAATGACTTTGTTTCTCGTTTTCCGCCATTAGAGATACTTGATTCTCATACTATGCAGGTTATGGAACAAGAAACCGTGGAAGTACCCGACTTCTATATTCTTTATACACTTCCATGTGTGGACAAGAATAAGTGTGGGGAAGCTTTTATCGGTTCATAGCTTCACTTTTGCTTTATTGTACTAATATTTGTGTGAAGTTAGTGTTTCCAAAACAGGTTCTATGGAAGGATCCCCAACTTTTCAGATTATTGGTGTATGGGGAATGAATCTTACAAGAAGCTACGTCGGGCCGTCGACTTTAAAACAAGCGCTAAGTGGGAGGCAACCCACCGGTTTTGTATCTCTTATCCTTTTGCATTTTATTTTTGTTTCGTTTATTTATTTTTTACTGTTTTCATATCATATTTGCATCTCCATGTTTAATTTCATTGAGTCCGTAGTCTATCTTAGAAGAGAATTATGACGAATACCTTTTCGTCAGAAATTTTCAGATTGCGCGTAGTTCAGTCCAGAGACCATAACTGTCAGACCGTTTATCAAAACACTGTGAAATTTTGACACTGCGTAGAAAACACGTAGGTGAACAACTTTTGTGAAATGGAGTTTTTCCAAATTCCTTACCAATTTGCACAGTTTTTGCGTTTTATCTGCTGTTACGTCAGAATTCAGAACTTTCGGTTTTACACATTGAGGACAATGTGAAGTTTAAGTGTGGGGGAGCATTTATATGTTTGTATAGTTTGTTTTTGACATCATTAGTGGATGGAACCATTTTGAATGCAGGAGTTGAGGAACCAATTAACTAAAAGGGAAGAATATAGCTCAGAAATCACAAATTAACATGATAGTTGTTACCATATCTCGGAATATCACCATATCACATTCTATTTTTATTTTTCCATATTTATCTATTGTTCTCTAAGTGCTTTGGTGGGTCACTAAACATCGACGTGTTATTACTGCTAGGATGAAATAGAGTGATTGAGTTATAAAAAAAAATTGAACAAGAAAAGAAAAAAAAATGAAAAAAAAAAAAAAAAAAGAAAGGACCGATCAATTAGACCAAAACGGAATAAAAAGACACTTGGGAATAGCAGTATGTGTGAAACGTAGTCCCTGTCTCCGTCGCCTAAACAAGCGTGGAATGCAGGATCCAAGGCAACTATCATGTACTTGCTGACAAGAAGCATGCACTTGGATCCAGTTTGATCTAATCATGCCGTCTTTAAAAAAATAAAAAGATAAAATTGGATCCAGTTTGATCCAATCATAAAAAAAAAAAAAAAAAAAAGAAGAAATTATATTGGTTGAATAAAGTCACTTCTGGTTCCCTTGTATATGCCAGTGAGTTGATGTAGGATTCAAACCAAGTAGCTCAATCCAATAGGATTAGGTTCATCTTAGCAATGACCTTCAGACAGATATGGGAAACATCGAACACTTGTGAATATTCGCCAACATCTACATCTATATTCATCTTCTTAATCTTTTCATTGTGATTGTGGTTTGTTAGTTTCCGAGTATTGTGGCTTGTTCGACTATCTAATTAGAGTTTATTTACTAATATATGAATTGAATTTGCAAGGTATCTCCTCCTGTAGTCATTTTGGATTCATTCATTGATTTGTCACGAATAAACGGAGTTTGAAATATAGGTTTTGTAGGTATATCTCTAGTAAACCTTCACGAGACTATAACTCGTCCACTAGGGACACCTAGGGGTTTAAAGGCTTGTTATTTATGCTAAAATTAACCGTAGCCTCGACGACACGGAGTTGTTGTATTTTATAATTGTTTTGTTTGATTTGCTCGAGGACTAGCAAAGTCTAAGTGTGGGGAATCTGATAGGTGTCTAAAACACCTAATTTACTATCTAGTAGTTACGCTTTCTTTGCTATTTTTCTTGTGAATTATGTATCTTATGTGTGCTTTTGAGTTATTAGGTACTCTGGAGTCGCACGGACGAAAAGAAGGAGAAATCACCAAAATTGAGCGAAAAGGACAAAATTATCATTTCGAGAGGCAAATACTATCTCGGAGCCCAGAACTCAAGGCTAGGGGCAACTATTTTGGGAAGAGTACTAAAATACACCCAGCACAGGTTAAGGGGCTGCCGTCTGGGTGGCCCTTATCAAGGTGACCGAACACCGACTATAACCTTACCTTTACAACACTGAATCGAGAAACTCTCCTCATCACTCATTCTTTCTTTATACCTAAAATTGAGAAACAAGCAGAGAGAAGAATTACAGGGAAGATTAGGAGTATTTCGATCGATCGAGGATCTGCTGCTCATATTCGGATCGAGAAGAGGGTTCATGGTTTGAAGAAACAAAAGGGGATCTGACTGTTACTCGAGTTCAGGAAAGACAAGGAAATTGATGTTGTTGTCATGGATTTGCATCAGATATTAGGTGCTCGAATTGCAGCAGATGATTGATAATAAGAAACCTAGAAAGGTTGTGTTTGATCTGAAATCGAGAATCGAATTGAAATCCAGGAGCAAAGAAGGAATCGGAATTAGGGTTCCCTGAAGTTTCAGATCGAGAGAAGTAGAAGATGGGTTTGATGTGAGCGTCTGTAGGCTCAAGATCAATGGGTATTGGACGAAATTGATGATGAATTCGGGGGAAATAGATGAATGCTTAGGACTACTGAATTTTGAAGTTGCTATGGTTATGGAGAAATTGACAGAGATGAGAGTTGTTGTGGTAAGCTAATGACGAAGAAATGAAGAACTTGAGGTGGATTCAGGGAGAAAGGCTGGTCTGTAAATGCAGCCGGAGTTAAGGGAGAAAGCAGTGACTTTGAGAGAATATGGTGATGATCGGTGATCTTCTGGTGCTGGTACCTGATGGAGGAGAGAAGAATGAATCTTGGACTTAAAGCTCGTCGTGGCACTGTGGATACCGAGCAAGACAGTGATCAATGGCAGAGTTGATGATGATGATGTGTGGCAATGCTTGGAGTTTTCTGAGCTTTCTTCAGGTTCGAATGGTTCAAATGGGATGTTGTTGAGGCTGTCGTTGTTGGATTTCGAATATGCTGGAAGAATGCTTGAGGCTCGATACATTGATACCTTCTGCCGTTAACGAGAACTGAAGTTCAGGGAGCTGTTGGCAGAGACGATGGGGCAAGACAATGAGCTGTTGCTGCTCGAGATATGGAGCCGACCGTTGTTCACAATGAGAAGCTTGATGATGAGTTCGGGTTGCTATCGGCGTGAAAAGGTGATGAAGAACGAGGAGCTGTCGACTTGTGGTGTTCGAGTCCGTGATGCTCGAGCTAGAGAAGAACTCGAGGAGGAGGATGGTCTCTGCTGCCGTTGTTTGGTCTCAATGGAGTTTGTTGTTTATGGAATAATGGTAGTGGTGATGGAAGAAAATGACGATGCTACTATGGAGTCGCAATTGCAGAGTTTGTAAGAACTAATGGAGTATGTGCTTTGTGAGTTAAAGCTACAGTGGCCCGAGGTAATATTGCAAGATCTTTGTTGGAGGTAGTGCGGTGAGGAACCGCAGTGGCACGGGAGCCGAACCGGCAATGGTGTTGTAATGGGTTATTGGTTGCTATTGCGGTGCAAGAATGATGCGGTGAATGTGGAGGATATGGAGTGGCAATGGAGGAGCTGATGCTGGTTGAGATGGCTGATGAGGAATCAATGCAAATAAGAATGGTGTTGCGGTGCAAGCAAGCCGTGATGATTTGAAATGGAGATGAAGTTACAAGAAATGGGCGGTGTATGATGGGATGCAATCGGATGATTCCAGGGTTGAGATGGTGATGAGGTTCGGTGGTAATGATGAAATGATGTTGGATGGAATTGGCGAGTCATAAGAATCGATTTTTGTTGCATTATAGCACTTTGAAGTTGTAGGTGGGAACTCGTTGCGGGGAAAGGCTGAGGGTGAGTGTTGAGGAACTAGAAGATCTTTGGTGGTGGTTGAGCTTAATGGGTTGTATGAAGTGAAGGAAATGGGCTGATGAACTCATAGCTATGAGGTTACAAGAAATGGGTTCGAGAATGTGTGATGGCACGAGTTAGTGGTAGGCAAGAATGCTGGCGGTTGTGGTTTCGATGAGAGGCAGGAGAGATTGTTTTTTTATTCACTAATTTACATGAAAGTTGAAAAAATGAAAATACAATGCAAAGTCAATGGGAGATGGAGCAAGTGATGATGAAATAAAGTCATTTAACAATATTCCTAAGCACATATATTCAAGCCAATATGAGGTAAAAGAAAAGGATTAATCGAGTGGTATTCTCTTCATCCTTAGAAAATTCAAGTGTATTACTTACCTCTTGTATATCATGGTCCTCTATCAAACCTTGCAAACATTCTTCGTCCGTTTCTGCCTCAACTATAGTTTCAACATCAACATCTTCGTTACAATCCTTTGCAAGCTCAATTGGGTTTTCCACAATATTGGTCATATCGGTTTCATTCTCAACACACTCCTCTTTGTTGTAAGGCACATACTCTCTTGCGGCTCCAAATTTCGCTATAAGGAACTTTTTTAGAAGACTCACAAATGTATCATCCTCAAGCTCCACCTATTGAATAGGCTCTTGATCATTATAAAGATCAATGCTTGAGTAATCTGCACAAGTGTCAACATATTCCTCTTCGTCTTCATTAGATTCAAACCTTGTTGCAACGAAATTCTGTAAAACACTAGTTTCTTCATACTCGTGTACCTTTTGAATAGGTGCTTGATCATTATAAAGATCAAGAGTTGAGTCCACTACACTAGTGTCATCAAATATCTCTAAAGGTTGGTCCTTTTCAACACAATCATCTTCATTTTCCACTACACTAGTGTCACCAAAATCAGAATCGTCGTCGGTTTCCCAACCTTTATCACGACGTCATTTAAGCTCCATATGAATGGTCCTGCTAATTTCATCGACAAGCTCTTCCGAGGCTCCATCATCTTCCAACTTGTATAATTTCTGTGCAAGTTTTCTAGCGTTCACACGCTTACCATCATTGGCTACAATAGGTTCTCTTTCCCATGACTCTTCCCTTTGAATGGGTGAATGATCATAACTACGATCCGGAGTCGGGTAAGAAAAAGTGTTGCAGAAATTGGTTTGTGTGACGTTCCCTTTATCACTGTCAAGTTGGTCTAGTCCAATTATAGCACTCATACATCTCGGATAAAGCAAATTGGAAGTAGAATTGTCCCACCTAGGTGCTTGACTTACATACCTACTACAAGGTTGTTGTTGGTATGTATGAAAATCACCATAAGCTCTTGGATATTGATCATAGCCAATAAATTGGTTTCGATCGCATCCCATAGGTGGTGGGAAATCGTCATAGTGTTGAGGAGGTTGAAAACCGTATCCATTGTTCCAATATGCTCCTTCCATAATAGGTACCTGAAACAAGAGTTCTCAAACCAAGGTTAAAACCCAGAAAATAAGAACAACAAAAATAAGAAACAAACTAAAAACAAAAATAAGAAACCAAAAAACAAGTGACAACCGCTACCTCCCCGGCAGCGACGCCAAAATTTGATCGCTGTCGTAGACGTCAAATATAATTACACTTTCTTACTAATCTAAATATATTATGAATCAAGGGCAAGAAAGAATCGTTCCCACATAGAGGTCTAGGTTGTCGTTTGTTTCGATTTCTTATATAAACAAAGGGAGGATTTTTCTGATTTTATGTAAAAGAAAATTAAACTAAGAGCAAACAAAGCAAATCAAACACGCAGATATGTGAATATATTGGTTAAGGATTTCGTCTTCAATCACAATCATGTTTTCGACACAATAACTAGAATTGATATTTTAATCTCAACTTTTATCAAAGGCCCTAGGATACCTTGATCGCAAGAATATCCCTCAAATCTCCTCTTGTCATCAACAAACACATTAAAATATGCAAATATGAATTCTATCTTAGAGAACAACCAAACGTGTAAAAGCATTAATCAAGTTTAATTCCCTAGATGAATTAAGTTCTATGAAATCAGGCCAATCAAATCAATCGAACGTGTAAAAGCACTAATCCGATTTAACAAAGATTATGACTCACTTGTGACTAGTAGGATATATCACTACAAGCACTACCCACAATTATGCTACTTGCAATCAGAAATTTATCTCTTTTGCGTATAATAAACTCTAATCTAGCAATAGATGAAAGTAAACTCAATCGATTCGCGACTCGACTAAACAAGCATTCAACTCATATGACAATATTAATGGTGAATCATAAACGATAAAGCATGGAGACAAAACATATTTATTGAATAAGAAAAATGCTTTGTGAAATCAAATTAATCCATAACCAATGATAGAATTAACTACTCATGTTAATGGGGTTCATAACAAGAAGAAAAATAAGAGTTTTCATGTCTAAAACCCTAGAACAAAAGTAGAAGCAAAGAAAGATCTCGAGATAGGAAAGGTCATGCTTTTATATCCTTTCAATTCAACCCAGTAACTAGCTTAACCCATTTCCAAAATCGAATCTCAGGCAGCCCATTAGCCAGGTCCATCTCCATCTGAGTAAGTACTGGATCAAGTGAGTCGGATCGGATCACTGAGTCAACTCGCCTCAAGAGAAAATGCGAGATTTTCCTTTCTTTCCAGAAATTTCAGGCCAACTCGGCCAATTTCTTCTCCCCGCAAACCTAACATTCATCTAGCATTCATACCCATTCAGCCACACACATATCTAATGCAATAAGGATTCTATTCACTGTCTTCAGATTTGAGTTTCTATCTCCACAAGCATTGTTCCGACATCTTTAGTTGCATCAGTTGCAGCACACTTTACATCTCCACCATTCTACTGCAGATCCAATTGCTCTTTGCATTGCATCGCAGCCTTCGTAATACCAACACAACTTCCTCCATCCCTGTACCTTCAGCTTCATCAATCCACATCAGTACCACAACTAAAAGTTGCAAAAGCTGCATCTTCAAAACTTGAAATCTTTGCCCAGAGCTCCACACAGATTCCCCCATGGCAACAACAACCCATTTCTGCAGACTCAAATTCAATTAACACAACCCCTGAACTTGAGCCATTCTTCTCGCCTTTCAAACTCCATCGATCGCAATCAGCAAGCAATTGCATCTCTTTGTATTGTGATTTCAAGCCTTCAAACCATCTCCCGTATTCCCGCAACTGTCAAGCCAACTCAACCGCAATGAACAACTTCAACTCGGTCAGTTCTTGCCATCTCAACTTCAAGCTTTACAACCATCCAAGCCATTTTCGTGTTGCGTCAACACTAGTCTGCAGCTGCGACTCAAACTCTCAATCCATTGCCTGGAGATTCCAATTGCAGCTGCTATCTATTCATGCAGCTCAATTTTTGATATTCAGGCCACCAACACCCTGTTATTTCATACACAACTAACGCACCATTTCGCACTGCAGCTGCAACTCCACCAGAACCAGCCTTGCACATTAGGCAGCACACTATTCCTTGCATCCCAGCACTTCCTCAGCTCTGCATTCTTCCTTCACATTCATCTAATTATTTCATTCAATTCTACTCAGCAGCAACACTTCAATCTCAGCTACAATCATTCTTCATCTGCACGCATTCTCTGTTCAGCTCAACTGTAACACCATTCTGTATGAGCTCAATACCACCAAAGACATTTCCTGAGTCTTGCACCACAACACAAACTTGAACCGTTTCTTGCATTTGAGTCTCACTCGCCAGTGCAACTCAAGACTCATTCACAAATCCATAATCTCATCTCAATCTACATTCTCGCTCTTCATCTCTAAGCATCAAATCTGCTGTCTAACTCGCTGCAGCACAGCATCTCAGCTTCACATTAATAGCTCAGTAGTTGATTCATTTCATCTCAGCCCATGTAACTTCACTTCCAACCACCACCTGCAATGTCATTACCTACATCTTAGCTTCAGATCCCCACTAACTCCATCTGAGCTGCAACCTCAGGCTATTGCAGAGGCCAACAAACTCAATGCCTTTAAGTTACAAGCTCGTTATCTACCCTCCTGCAATGGCATGACAACTATCAGAGCTAGCTCTCTGCATCTTCTTACTCTCTTGACCACAACCACCTGTAATCTTTTCCATCTGCACTTGAGCCCTCATCTCAGACCCATGGAAATCACCAAAACCACCTGCTAAAAGTCACCACCAACTTCAGTTCATTGTTACAACTCAAACAAACCCATAACTGCAACCACCATTTCAAATCGGCACAACCCATTCTGCCTGGTTCACAACTCATTCTTTTGTAGCTTCAATTCATTCTAGTCCTCCAGCTGACAGTTCCAGCACCATTGCAATCTCAGTACCACCATCAATTCCATGGCAACCTACAAAACTGTTCACTAGCACCAACTCAACACCATTCTTTCAGCGCTTCAGTCACCAGAACCCATTTCTCTAATTTTTATTCTCCATCTCAATCATTGCCAGCATTTTCTTTAATTTCTCAGGCACTGAACCCTGTTGACTACAACATCCGACCACCAGTTTCTGACTGCAATTTCATCCAACCCCGTTCCTTTGAATTCTTAGCAGAAAACTCAAATTCTAACCAAAACCAATACTCGGGTTAATTTAAGCTTCATCTTCTTTTCAATTCCGTTCACAAAGACAAAAACCCTTAATTAATTTCAGTTCATACACATTTCAGATTCAGAAGCCAACATCAAAACCCTAACTTCGATTTCATTAATAAAATTACCCCCATCAGCAATTTCCAGTTCAGCTTTAATTCCACCATCGTACCCAAGATCAGACCACCAATTATTCAGCATCTTCTCTTCTTTTCTCAGCTTCAGAATCATCATCCATCAACCCCTGAATATTCACTGTCTTGAGTTCAGTATCAAATCCTAATTCTCTCATAACCCTTGCAAATTCCTTCTCGAACTCTCTCAGCAATAACATCAGCCGTTTTATCACCTCTCATAATTTCATCTCAAGGGAAACCAATGATAGTATAGACTCTGAATTTCAGGTCTTGTGTACGAATGATAGTGGATATATGCACCCTAATGAGGTAGATAAGGGCCAACCAATCTCATATATGGCTTGTCGATTTTAGATAATCGCCAGCCAAATTTCTTTCTCAACTCAAGTGTCAGTTTTGAGGAACTGACAGTTCATTCTTCACCTCCTTGTCACGTACTCTAGCTCGCTCCAAGTATAGCTAGCTTGTGAATAGATCTTTTTGCGCTTTACACTTTAAATGAGTGATTTCTCCTTCTTTTGCTCCAAAGGAATCCATTGTACCTAAACACTCAAAAGTGAACATAAGATACATATTTTACAAGAGAACTCGCGAAGAAATCATAAACAATAGATATAAATCTAGGTGTTTTACAACACCTATCAAATTCCCCCATACTTAGACTTTGCTAGTCCTCGAGCAAATCAAACAAAACTAATTCTAAAATACATACAACTCCGTGTCGTCGAGGCTACGGTCACACTTAGCACGTATAACAAGCCTTTAAACCCCTAGGTGCCCCTAGTGGACGAGTTATAGTCTCATGAGGGTTTACTAGAGATATACCCACAAAACCTACTTTTCCAACTTACAAGTTCTCCGAAATGATAGTATCCAACGCGCTAAGAAGACATAGAGATTCTGCACACTAGTCATAAGAAGTTAGAAACATAAATGAACACAATCTCATCCTTGAGAGATAAATAACCATCCCTTATCGAAAGAAATTCGGGTTCGGAGTGATCAAAAGTCTCGACTCTGCCTCACATGAAATGGTTTTATGAAGTTGCTCTCAATAATAAATAACTTTTTATGGGTCACACATGTGTCCAGGTAGGAGTGAAGAGAGAATCTGCGACACCTTGAATGGAAGGAAGGCAAAAACCTTCTCGAATTGTTTTTTCGACGATCTCTAAGAAAGGAAATCAACCACTTAACGAAGGTGAGAATATGCTTACTTACCTTGTTATCCGTTCGACGTGCAGCTAGCACCACTCTCACAGCATCCATAGAAACGTCTTCGGTCTTCAATCCTTGTCTTCATCTTCGTCTTCGGTCTTCAACTCTTGATGATGAAATCTTGAACTTCGTAAAATCTTGACAATGTGATTCTTTCCTCTAATACCTTGTTGCTTGAAACTTCATTATGGATATTTCTTCATCCATTGGCTTTATTGAATGAATACAAAACCAAAAATGAACTAAACAAACCAAAATGTGTTGCAATGAATATTTTTTTCTTTCCCCCCTTTTTTTTTCTTTTTTTTTTCATGAGACAAGAGAAATGAACACAAACTGAAAAAAATAAAATAAGTACAAATGGCCATGGTGTAAGTACTTTACCGCTTGATTCTTCACAACTTGTATGTCTTGACATCATAAACTTCTTGAACTCTCATCCTTGATAATCTTCGCTCTTGTACATAAAGTCTTCAACTTGTAAAAATTCTGCCCCTTGTCTTGTTGCTTTACTTGAATCTGAAATATGATCATTCCCGTACCGTTGCTTGTAAACCTTGGACGTCTTCAACTTTCCTTTGAATTTTTGATGCTCCTCTTGTTGATGATGATGGTGTTTCTATGGACCTGTTGGTGTAGAGAGAGATAAAGTGGGTGGTGCTAACTGCGAACAAGATTACAAGTGGTATGTAAGTTAGCAATTCGATGTCACCATCATGATTGATAAAAATAGCACTCAAGAGATCAAAATAGTGCTTCTATTGGTGGGAGGTTGGGTAGCTCACAATTCTACCCGGAGTTTACGTACAGTGACACACACTCTAAAAATACAAATTTAGACAGGTACAAAGTGAAGGTCGGTGCCTCTCATGATGTAACATGGGTAGTCTCTACTATAGGGGACCACTACTCTAATACCGAATTCAGTATGCACCTTATTTTCCACTGGCATGGTTAAATCCAAATTTAACTCTCATACAAGTAAGAAACGCGATCATGTTCTCTATCATCTCTAAGTTCAGTCACTCTTATGAGAATCTCGATGTAATCGTAGCGACATGTATACTATGTGACTCTAAACTAACTACAAGTTGGAGTTTTTTTATTAACTAATTTACATAAAAGTTGAAAAAAAAAATATGAAAGATTTACAATGCAAATGCTTAACCACTCCCCCACACTTAAACTTTACATTGTCTTCAATGTAAATTGAATCGTCCAAAGAAAGTCAAGGTGGGGTACCATATAATGATATTGTAACAAGAAATCAGAAAAAGTAAATGCAAGACAAGAAAAAGATAAAATCAAGACAAGAAATACTCATCCTATGGGTTGCCTCCCATTTAGCGCTTGGTTTAAAGTCGTCAGCCCGACTTGCAAGACGAATTCTCCATACACCAATAATCGAAAAGTTGGGGATCCTTCCATGTAACCTGTTTTGCAAATAGTAACTTCACACAAACATTAGTACAATAAAGCAAAAGTGAAGCTATAGCCCAATAGAAGTTCCCCCCACACTTATTCTTGTCCATTCTTGGAAGTGTATAAAGAACATAAAATTCAAGAACTTCTATGGTTTCTTCTTTGCAAACTTGTATAGTATGAGAATCAAATGTTTCTAATGGAGGATATCGAGAAATAAAGTCATTTAACAATATTCTCGAAGCACATATATTCAAGCCAATATGAGGTAAAAGAGAAGGATTAATAGGCAAAGACAAACCTTGCAACTCTTGTGTTATGGTATTATCTTCATCTTAGAAAATTCAAGTATATTACTTACCTCTTGTATATCATGGTCCTCTATCAAACCTTGCAAACATTCTTCGTCCGTTTCTGCCTCAACTATAGTTTCAACATCAACATCTTCGTTACAATCCTTTGCAAGCTCAATTGGGTCTTCCACAATATTGGTCATATCGGTTTCATTCTCAACACACTCCTCTTTGTTGTAAGGCACATACACTTTTACGGCTCCAAATTTCGCTATAAGGAACTTTTTTAGAAGACTCTCAAATGCATCATCCTCAAGCTCCACCCTTTGAATAGGCTCTTGATCATTATAAAGATCAATGCTTGAGTAATCTACACAAGTGTCAACATATTCCTCTTCATCTTCATTAGATTCAAACCTTGTTCCAACGAAATTCTGTAAAACACTAGTTTCATCATACTCATGTACCTTTTGAATAGGTGCTTGATCATTATAAAGATCAAGAGTTGAGTCCACTACACTAGTGTCATCAAATATCTCTAAAGGTTGGTCCTTTTCAACACAATCATCTTCATTTTCAGACTCACCGAAATCAGAATCGTCGTCGGTTTCCCAACCTTTATCACGAAGTCGTTTAAGCTCCATATGAATGGTTCTGCTAATTTCATCGACAAGCTCTTCTGAGGCCCCATCATCTTCCAACTTGTATAATTTCTGTGCAAGTTTTCTAACATTCACACGCTTACCATCATTGGCTACAATAGGTTCTCTTTCCCATGACTCTTCCCTTTGAATGGGTGAATGATCATAACTACGATCCGGAGTCGGGTAAGAAAAAGTGTTGCAGAAATTGGTTTGTGTGACGTTCCCTTTATCACTGTCAAGTTGGACTAGTCCAAATATATCACTCATACATCTCGGATAAAGCAAATTGGAAGTAGAATTGTCCCACCTAGGTGCTTGACTTACATACCCACTACAAGGTTGTTGTTGGTATGTATGAAAATTACCATAAGCTCTTGGATATTGATCATAGCCAATAAATTGGTTTCGATCGCATCCCATAGGTGGTGGGAAATCGTCATAGTGTTGAGGAGGTTGAAAACCGTATCCATTGTTCCAATATGCTCCTTCCATAATAGGTACCTGATACAAGAGTTCTCAAACCAAGGTTAAAACCCAGAAAATAAGAAAAACAAAAATAAGAAACAAACTAAAAACAAAAATAAGAAACCAAAAACAAGTGACAACCGCTGCCTCCCCGGCAGCGGCATAAAATTTGATCGTTGTCGTAGACGTCAAATATAATTACACTTTCTTACTACTCTAAATATATTATGAAGCAAGGGCAAGAAAGGATCGTTCTCACATAGAGGTCTAGGTTGTCGTTTGTTTCGATTTCTTATATAAACAAAGGGAGGATTTTTTCTGATTTTATGTAATAGAAAATTAAACTAGGAGCAAACACGAAGATATGTGAATATCTTTTGGTTAAGGATTTCGTCTTCAATCACAAACATGTTTTCGACACAATAACTAGAATTGATATTTTAATCTCAACTTTTATCAAAGGCCCTAGGATACCTTGATCGCAAGAATATCCTGCAAATCTCCTCTTGTCATCAACAAACACATTAAAAGATGCAAATATGAATTCTATCTTAGGGAACAACCAAACGTGTAAAAGCACTAATCAAGTTTAATTCCCTAGATGCATTAAGTTCTATGAAATCAAAGCTAATCAAAGCAATCGAACGTGTAAAAGCACTAATCCGATTTAACAAAGATTATGACTCACTTGTGACTAGTAGGATATATCACTACAAGCAATACCCACAATTATGCTACTTGCAATCAGAAATTTATCGCTTTTGCGTATAATAAACTCTAATCTAGCAATAGAGATGAAAGTAAACTCAATCGATTCGCGACTCGACTAAACAAGCATTCAACTCATATGACAATATTAATGGTGAATCATAAGCGATAAAGCATGGAGACAAAACTAATCAACTCCGGTAACTAGCTTAGCCCATTACCAAAACTGAATCTCAGACAACCCATTAGCCAGGTCCATCTCCATCTGAGTAAGTACTGGATCAGGTGAGTCGGATCGGATCACCGAGTCAACTCGCCTCGAGAGAAAATCGCGCAGATTTTCCTTTCTTTCCAGAAATTTCCAGGCCAACTCTGTCCAATTTCTTCTCCCCGCAAAACCTAGCATTCATCTAGCATTCATACCCATTCAGTCACACACATATCTAATGCAACAAGGCTTCCATTCACTGTCTTCAGATTTGAGTTTCTATCTCCACAGGCACTGCTCCGACATCTTTAGTTGCACCAGTTGCAGTACACTTCACAACTCCACCGGCCTAATGCAGATCCAATCGCTCTTTGCATTGCATCGCAGCCTTCGTAATACCAACACAACTTCCTCCATCCCCGCACCTTGACTTCATCAATCCACATCGGTACCACAACTAACAAGGTTGCAAAAGCCGCATCTTCAAAACTTGAAATCTCTCGCCCCGCAGCTCCACACAGATTCCCCATGGCAAAGAACAACCCATTTCTCAGACTCAAATTCAATCAACACAACCCCTGAACTTGAGTCATTCTTCTCAGCTTCAAACTTCATCGACTGCAATCAAGCAGCAATTATATCTCTTTGTATTGTGATTTCAAGCCTTAAAACCATCTCCCTGTATTCCTGCAATCTGTCAAGCCAACTCAACTGCAATGAACAACTTCAACTGGTCAGGTTCTTGCCATCTCAACTTCAGCTCACAACCATCCAAGCCATTTTTGTGTTGCGTCAACACTAGTCTGCAGCTGCGACTCAAACTCTCAATCCATTTCCTAGAGCTTCCAATTGCAGCTGCTATCTATTCCTGCAGCTCAATTCTTGATATTCAGGCCACCAACACCCTGCTATTTCATACACAACTAACGCACCATTTCGCACTGCAGCTGCAACTCCACCAGAACCAGCCTTGCACATTATGTAGCACACCACTCCCTGCATCCCAGCACTTCCTCAGCTCTGCATTCTTCCTTCACATTCATCTAATTATTTCATTCGATTCCATTCAGCGGCAACGCTTCAATCTCAGCTACAATCATTCTTCATCTGCACGCATTCTCTGTTCAGCTCAACTGCAACACCATCCTCCATGAGCTCAATACCACCAGAGACATTTCCGAGTCTTGCACCACAACAACACCATAACTTCGTCCTCGAAACATGATGAAGGAGCGTTGCCTGTCTCTCGAACCAATCGATGCGGGCTAAGCGCGAAAGCAATTAATACTAAAACTAATACATTTCGAGATAACACTCAAGAAACTTAATACTTTTCATTCATCCAAAACTCGTTTAATATTAGAACAAAAGCTCTTTATATAGATAAGTCTTACAAAATCGTCAATTATTTTCTAATCAATTAAAATATATTTGTTTCCTTATATAATAGATATTTTCTAAGCTAATAAAATACGAAAATAAATATTATTAGATATTTCTATAATTTACCTAAATAATAAAAACCATAATATTGTAATTAAATTAAAATAAACTTGTAATAAATTAAATAATAAGCATATATATTCTCCTTCCATAAATACTCCGCCAGATAGCAACGCATGCGAGTTCGACCGAGTAATGCTCTTACAGAAACCTATAGATTATTAATCCACTCTGTTAGAGCACTGCTCGGTCGAACTCGCAAGCATTGTTATCTCAAGCTTGTTTGTCAAGTTTAGTTGTCAAAACTATAAGTCTTGATTTCTAGTCTACTTATATCTATGTCTCAGATTAGAATAGAATGTGTAGTTGAGCTTTAGACTTCACGACGTTCATCGATTGAAGACGAACATCTACTAAGGGGAGCTTGGAGGAACTTTATCAACAAAAGGTATGTGGAGACTTGAACTCATCTATCACTCAGAAGTCTATTCTATTCTATCTCCTATTGAGACTAAGTCATGTATGCATCCTCATTATTAACTTCAGAATATGAGGATTGCATCAAGGTTGCTCAAGTCTTGTATAGTTGTTAATTTCTTATTCTCATTTTTGGGTTTATATAAGATAAGATTTGCAATTGAATATTTCTTACCAAAAATAGATAATGGATCGTGAACCATGAAGACTTTTTCAAAGTTTTCTTTAGGGTTTACTTATCTGGTGCTCTATTTATATTCATTTGTGTTTAAAGTGCCCTTCACCCTTTTTCTTTGAAAGATACAGTTTCATGTCTCCTGTAACTAGAGGTGCAACAAAAAGGGATGCAGTAGAAGCAGTTAATGTGTATCTTTGTGAAGGAATCCAATCCTTAAGGAAGAAAAGTGAGAAGTCTACAAATGATGAAACAGGTTCTTCCTCTAACTGTTTTTTATCTATTTGTCAAAATGATAATAACTTTAGGGCTATGGTGAAGGATTTTATCAGCAAAAGAAATGATTTAAAATCTCAAATAACGTTCTCTTTGGAAAAGATAGCTCACTATGAACAAATTTTATCTCTGATAAATAACACCTTGCGTGAACTGAAAAGAGAACTTAGTGAGTTAACTGATATTTCTGAAGACCTAGAGGAATTAAATGATCCCATAATCAATGGGTTCTTCAATAATGAGAAGGAATTCTCGGTAGATGCTCTAAGAAGGCTCTACAATATATAAGAAACTTCTTATGAGAATTTATTCTTGTGTTTTTAAGAAGGATAACTAGGGTTTGGAATAACAATTATTGTGATTACACATAGCTATTGCCAACGATTTTCATCTTGCAATGTTTTAGATTTTATTTATTTAAATTCTAAGTTGAAGATAATTTTGCAGTATTAACCTTTATTGGTTTTATATATTGCAAAAATATTATGGGATATGTGTGTTTACATCCGTGAAATATGATTTTCCCATATATGTTTAAAGTTAAGTCTATGTGTCTTTATGCAAATATTGATAAAAGATATAATGAACTTTTAAAAATTCCGCAGTATTGATCTTTCCTTGATCCACTTTTATGTGAAAGTACTGTATGGCTCCGTAAGATTTCTTATTTTGAGCATTTCCGATTAAATTAATCAATAAGGTCTTCTTGTGGTTAATTTATTCTAGTTTACTGAATACAAATCCATGTGATTTGTTAATATCCAAAGAAATCCTTCTTTTCTTGTGAAAGTAAGGTCGCTCTTGTTGTTCTTTCAGGAATGACATTTTATGGGGGAGAGTTCTTAATTGAACTTGTGCTTAATTGTCAAATCTTTGTGGGGGAGTGCGGCTGTGGAATATTGTAGGAGTTATCTTGTATCTTTATAAACTCCTTGATGAATACACTAAGTTTCGACTATGTGAAATCATCGAAACAAAGTTGATATGTTCTCTTTTAGTCACGAATAATCTCTTTGAGAATTTCATTATGATCCCGCTAGTTTTCGTACCTTTGCCAATTTATATTGACAAAAGGGGGAGAATTATTTTGTAGTTCACACTACATACATATGGTTTACGGATCATTATGTAAGGGGGAGTGGTTTTCATTGTGAGATGAAGTATTGACTAAGGGGGAGTGATACATATCACCGTAGTATTTTTGTCAAAGTTGTGATACAATTGAACTTTGATTATGTGTAATAAAACTACAACATTGTATAACAATAATTGAGAACATTTTTTTTCTGATGGCTAAGGATCTTCAACAACTATGATGCTGAAGTCGAACACGTTCAGAATCACTGGTGAAAAGACGAGGGTACCCAAATATACCTCAATATAAAACTTTTCCACCTATAAGTCCTTTCTCCGATTTCTCCGAAAGTGATTGTCTAAGGACTGAGTCGAGACAATACAACTAATCGGTTCACACTTCGTGTGATCGTCTATGGATACGAGATCGAGACAATACAACAACGAAGTATGTTTACTTGATAAGAGGTTCGGACTTAACCAAACATAATAGGATTACTATCAATTAAACGTTTGTGTATTTTACTTCTAATTATAGTAAAAATAATTATAATTGCGGAAATAGAAAAGTAAAAGACACGGCAAGATTTTGTTAACGAGGAAACCGCAAATGCAGAAAAACCCCGGTACCTTGTCCAGAATTGAATACTTTCAGGATTAAGCCGCTATACAAAATAAAACCAACTTCATATAGTTGAGACCACGCAACTAAACCGATAGTTCACCTAGTTCCGTCTGTATTCCCACGCTTCCAACTTGCAATAAGTCACGTACTTGGAACAATTTCTTTGGTTCGTATTCCAAACAGTAAAGGAACAACAAATCTGTTTGGTATCAACTCTTTTCAACCAAGTGATGTGAGTTCGACACAAGGCTCTTTCGTTTATCTCAATAAACTCCTTTGTCAGGTCCTAATTTGTAATCACTTAGGAAAGGACAATTGTGCTTAAATGTTATATCTAACGAAAGAGTAAAGCATTGACTAAGGGGGAGAAACATATCATATGATGTTTGTAGTTATTTGGACTACAAATGGGAAATAACAAAGATGCGCGGATTGAATATCTACCTATTTCACCTTTAGGGGGAGTATTAGCTTTGTTATTTAAATGTCAACAACGGCATTTATGGATTGAATATATGCAGGGTATTGTGTTGTTGAAACTTGAAATCAAGCGTATGTATAATGAATTTTTTGTAATTTTTTTATCCATATGTATTAAGAGTTTTGTCACTAAAATTGACAAAGGGGGAGATTGTTAGAACATAGCTCGGTTGAACCCACCAAGCGTTGGTATGTCAAGTTTGGCTGTCATATTTTAGTGAATCAAAACTCAATTAAAGAATCACTTGATTATATACTAGAGACAACTTCGTATAGGTTAGGCTAGAAAGATTAGGATAATGAGACATACAAGTATTACTCGAAGACTTGAAGAATGTGAAGAAGTAACAAGCTACATGATAGACACATTTTTGTGTCTAAGTTGTCCTCAATTTTCTGCATTGTTGGTACTCGATTTTGTACTTATTATGATGATTTATGTGTTTGTAGGTATTTTTGGGAAATAAACATTTTTGGAAATTTCGGCTCGAAAAGTTGGTATAGGCACCCAGAGGCCACTTGTTATTCAGACTCTCAGTTTTGGATAAGGGGCACCCAACTGATAAGGGGCACACCAGGGAGCCAACTGCTAATCGCACCCCATCTCTAGTTAAGGGGACTCATTCTTCTTCACGGTTTGAGAAAAATATGGCGGGAAAATATTGTTTGAAACTCCGGTTACATGCAGACTTCTCAAGGTGGATTTTGGACGTGATTTTATGCAATCTTTTCGTGGATTTGGTTTGTTAATAATCTGCTACGACTAAACAGGATATTTGGTGGACTTAAACTCGAAAAGAAAGGAAGATATGGGAAGATTTCCCAAAACAGGGGCGTATCGTGACTGGCAGATTTTCTGAGAAGATTTCGGGAGAATCAAGGAGATTCAATCACTGCTGTCGATTGGTATCACCCTGTTTTGAGTAAACAGGGGTGGTAATTTGTTTTGATTCGTCAAACAAGGGCTAGATCATCGGTTTAATGTAGGAGTATTTTTTCTCACAGATATTACGGGATTTTGGTTGTTATTTTGGGAAGATATTATGTAGCAACAGCGTGTCTATTGTATGATTTATTCATGGATCAATGTGCTGGAGTGTGTTAGACAGCTACTGACGCATGGAAGGAGAGTAAAAACGAGATTATTCACGTGTGCTGCAAATATGGGAAGAAGAATAATGGAGAGTTACTACCAAGATTTTTTGATATGCTGATGATTATTTAAAGGGTGCTGGGAACTCATAAAGGGACAGAGAGTTTGGGACAGAGACAGAGTATTAGAGAGTGAGAAAATCAAGCTGCAGAGAATCGCCAGTTTCTGCTGCTGTGAAGAACACGAAGAACAAAAGACCACCAGAGGCAGTCATTTTTGCTACAGTGACAACGACGTTTAGATGGGGGTCGCAGAGCTACAGTAACAGCAGCAGTTCATCTTTATCGTTCTTTGTAACAGTGTTTTGCAACAATATTTCGGTTTTGGACAGAGCATTCCAGGAATTATGGAAACCGATTTGGAAATATATTGCATATCTTAAGAATATTTCGGTTTTGGAAATTCCTTGGTGTCCAAACTTCCTTGGTCTATAAATACCCAAGTTTGCATTCCGTGCAAACTATCCTAAGAACCAGCAAAACTACCTTGTCGTGTTGTTACTGGTGGAGACATCTATTCGGAGAGGAAAGTACCCTAATTAGGCGAAATCTCTTACGATCGCTTGTTTAAAGTCTTCTGTGGGATCAAGAAGCTCTACGAGTACCGTTGGTGGGAAACTTGATAATTGCAGTATTATTAGTTTTCGATTTGATTTGATTGACTAACGGTTGTTGAACTTTGATTGCACCTAGTTTGTTTATTCTTGAGAATCTTCTCTTCTGATATAAGATTCACTCAAACTAGATCGAAATGTCGACAGGATCTTTAGAACTGTTTGTAGATTTAAATATGATAATCCATTGTTAACAAACTCTGTTATGTGCGTGATTGATCACAAGAGATTCAAGTTGTGGTGTGTAGGTGTTTATTGAAGATTAAAGAAGATTTGAAGACAAAGAAGATTTCTTAGTGGGTTCATAATCTTTGGTGTGCACAAAACTTGATCGGCTGGGATCCAACTATAATCGGTTTATCTTGATAGATTTGATTGGTTAGTTGCGTAGATCGGCATCATTATATAGTATCTTGATAGATCATATTTTTGATTGCAAAATCTAAACTCTGCTACTTTGGTAGTTGTTGGATAGATAGATCTAAACCCGACAAAGGAGTTTATTGGATTAAACAGGAGAGCCTTTGTCTAACTCATATCACTGAGATTGAATAGAGTTGTTACCGAACAGATTTGTTGTTCCTTTAGTGTTTGGAATACGAACCAAAGGAATTGTTCCAGTGCGTGCACTTATTGAATGTCGGAAGCGCAGGGATACTGAAGAAACTAGGTGAACTATAGGTTTAGTTGCTTGGTCTCAACTATACGAAGTTGGTTTGATTTGTATAGCGGTTTAATTATGAAAGTATTCAATTCTGGACTAGGTCCCGGGGTTTTTCTGCATTTGCGGTTTCCTCGTTAACAAAATCTTGTCGTGTCATTTAATTTTGTTTTCCGCAATTATAATTGTTGTTACTATAATTTAAAGTAAATTACACAAACGTTAACTCTGTATTACTTGATAGTGATCCTATAGAGTTTGGTTAAGTTCGAACCTATTATCAAGTAATCACACTTTGATTGTTGTATTGTCTCGATCTTGTATCCATAGACGATCACACAAAGTGTGAATACCGATTCGGTGTATTGTCTCGACGTAGTCCATAGACAATCACTTTCGGTAAGAGGACTTATAGGTGGAAAAGTTTAAGATTGTGGTATATTTGCGTACCCTCGTCTTTTCAGTAACAATACTATGTTTCTGTATAACAACCATTGAGTGGGATGATTTTTCATTCCAGCAAAGGTCTTTTGGAGTATTCTCATAAGTTTTATCTCTACGGATCTTCAACAACAAAGGTGTTGAACAAACACATGCAGAACCATAGAAGAACTTGAAGTACGAAAAATTCAAGAGCTTGGTGAAGAACCAAGGAAATCAAGCATGATGGATTTTGAGCTAAAAGTTTACCTTTTCTGAATCCATATATATTGAATAGTTTTATCACTAAAATTGACAAAAGGGGAGATTGTTAGAGCATTGCTCGCTAGCTCTAGCTTGTTGTCAATATTATTTGAACAAAATATATATTGATTTCTAGTCTACTAAAGTCAAGTCTCGGACTAGGATTAGAAATTGGTAGATGAGTTTAAAGTTGAATGAAAATTTTAAGATGTATGCTCTGATTCTAATCTTATAGATGAGATTAGAGCTCGAGATGTATGCTTTGAATTATAACTTAGAGTTTAGGCTTACATATGGCATTTGTCACACGTCTTTTTAATCAGGTCAACTGTCACCCATGCTTGGACAGAAGTATCATTGAGATCGGTCTTTATCTGCTAGGGATCTTTTCCCTGCGTGATTTCCACAATCACCTGAGTGCATATATTCCATTATGAGTTTTCCCTGCCTTTCAATTACACATCTCAGGAGTGGGCCCATGTATGTTCTTATGTATAGGTCGTTGTGTATCAGTTCATACCTTGCAGCTCTAACCACAAATTTCCTGTGAGTCAGTAGGAAGTTTTCTAGTCTTTAGGTAGTTGTAAATGTCTTTCATCCAGGACTCGTATGTTTATTCTTGTATTAAATTTGAAGTCTGGACTTGCATTTAAACTAGCTCAATTTCAGAATGGTCGATGTCAGGAGCTTCTAGCACCCCACATTTATGGTTATTGTGCATGCCCCGGGTATTAAAGTTCCCAGGAGAGCCAGTGCATCTGCATGTGAGACCTTGTTCCTCTTTATATGCCTTATGATTACTTTCTCGAAGCTTGAGAGTAGCTTGCTTACCAAGTCTTTGTACTAGACCATCTTGGTGTTCTTTGATTAGAATTGTCCTCCTACTTGCTTAGATGTCATCTGGGAGTAAGTATAGTGTATGAATTTCCTGAGTTGAAAGCTTTTTGCAGCTAAAACCCGAGTATTAGTTCTTCATACTCGGGCTCATTGTTAGTCGTGTTGAAAGCTAAGACGTGGGAGAGTTAAATGAAGTTGTTTTCTGGGGTGATGATTATATGTTTCTTTCCTACTTTTGACGACTATGTCGTCTACGTAGCATTCCACCGTCTCTCCAATTAGGTCTTTGAACATCTTGTTAAACAGTACTCGTATTTGATAAGTACTGCCTACATTTTTCCTGCCGAACGACATGGCTTTGAAGTAGTACAGTCATTTATATGTGATAAAAGCCGTGTGTTCTTCATCTGCTAGGTTCACTGGAATTTGATTGTCGCTCGAATAACCGTCCATGAAGGATAGTCGTTTATAGCCTGTCATAGCCTCCACCATTTTATCCATGTATGTGAGAGGATAATTGTCTTTAGGGTACGCCTTATTAAGATTGGTAAAGTTGATACACACTCTGACCTTCCCATTATTTTTCATGACGAAGACTATATTTGATATCCAAGTAGGGTATCGACACTCTCTGATTATGTTGGCCTATAACATTCTTTCGACGTCTGCATTGACAGCATTGTAAAGCTTGTCTGTAATCTTTCGTTTTTTTTTTTTGTTTCACAGGTTTAACAGCTGGGTCAATACACAACGAATGACAAGCAATGGATAGATTGATACCTGACATATCTGACATCTTCCATGTGAAGATGTCGATGTTCTGCTTTAGTAGCTCAACCATGCTCAACTTTTCTGTAGGTGAGATACCTTTCCCTACAAAGGTAATATTTGGTTCATTATATCTGTACCCAGGTCGACTTCTTCTAGGAGCTCTACTACCTCTTCTTTGAACTCTCGACCTGGATTTTCAAGTATGACTTTTTTTTTCCAGGTTCCGTTGTCAGGACCCTTTTTGAGGTGGCTGCTAAAGAGTGTAGTCAGGAAGTTTTATTTATAGATTAGATCTTCTCCCTAACAGCTTTAATTGTTATCTTTTTCGACCTCCATTGGGGTCCTCTTGCTGCACTAGAGATACAACATCTAGTTTTTTTTAGAAACAACTTAGTTACCCTTGATTACGTACTCCCCTTAACTGGTCATGAACTTCAAACTTTTGATGGTACGTGGATGATATGGCTTGCATTGCGTGGAGCCAGTGTCTCCCCGGGATCACATTGTAGGGTGACTTGGTGTTCAATAACAGAACGACGACATTTGTCTTAATAGGGCCAACTGCTACTGTCATTGTGATCTCACCCATTGGGTAGGTCCTTGAACCATTGAAACCCACAATAAATGAGATGTTGGTTCTTAGTGAAAAAGCGGGGGTCTAACAACCACACCCAATATTTCGTTCGGCAATCTGTTTGGACCAAACTCGAATATAATCCCAAGAGAATCAACTAGACAGTCAGACTCAATCAAGGAAACATATCCACGAGTTATATCTCTTTCTCAAATCAATCAGCAAATCAACAGGACGGAAAACTGATTGGTATGAGAATAACTTAGACGGTATCAAAAACCAATGTCAAAGTGTCAATCAATTTCTATCCAACAACCAAAGGTCGGATTTACCAATTGATTGAACTATGAACAACCTGTGATATTTTAATGTGGTAATTGAATTATTGTCCCTACTTTTGATGGGCTATACAAATATCCTTATCACATAATAATTATGTCCCTCTTTATCTATAAGCCCCCATCAGGGGCCCATCAATAATTTATGGACTTCCAAATATACCCCCACTATATATCAAGTATCTAAATCAAATTTCAGTTATTAAACGGAAATAAAAACTGATAGAGAGAGAGAGATTGATTTCAGCTGCAGAGAGCTGAAATCGTTAAAAAAAAATCAAATTGCATCAACTTATGCTTCTTCTTCAACTTGAATTCTTCTTCAACTCCTTCATACGTCATCGTCATCTTCTTATTGAACAGAATCGTTGATTTTAGCATCGTTTTTCAATTCTTATTAATCAACGAGAATCGGCTAGATACATTAATGAAACAAATTGGTAATGTTTATGCTTTTTTGAAGATTCATAGATTTGTTTTTGATGATTGCATGTTCGGTTCATCTATTTTATGTTCAACATTTGATTTCAGTTTTGGTTTTTTTTATTTTTGTTGTTGCAGAGATCGTGATTTTTGTGGGAAGCTTTTATTTCGTGATTATTCTGTTACATTAATTGGTTGATCTTGATATAATTTGATCTCGAGATCGTGATTCATTAGTTAAACAGGTAATTAATGTTTTTTTAGATCTGCTCATCAATCAAAAAACAGGTTTTGTGTTTTTCTTATGATGAATATAGAACATATGATAATCGTGAATGTCGAATGTTTAATTTGATGAACTACTGATATCAATTATGTTTTTGTTTGTGATGAAATTTAGACATTCTTTTTAGATCAACTTTGATTTGTTGATACCAAAAATTGGAATGATTTTTTTATTTTTTGTATCAACTGTTGTTGTTGATCCAAATTGGTAGATTGCAGGTAATGTAGCTGCATTCATTTTGTTGATAATGTAGCTTTTATTTTATGTTTTCTCACATTCTACATTGAGTTTCGACGTAATACAATTTGTAGCTTAGGGTACTTTATACTGCTTTATTTTTTTGTTTTGCATTGAAATTCATGCTTTAACTACCTCTTATTGGATCAAATGTGATATTTTACACATATTTATTGGATCAATCATCCTTTGTTTGATCCAAATCTATGATTGTTTACACATTTTTATTGGATCAAGCCAGGATCGTTGATCCAAAACTATCATTGTTTTACAAAGATTTATTGGATCAATCATGGATTGTTTACACATATTTATTGGATCAACTGTGATTTGTTGATCCAAAACTATGACTGTTTAATCATATTTTATTGGATCAAGTGTGACTGTTGATCCAAATTTCTGAACAACACTATATGTTATGTTTTTGTTGTAGGCCAAAGATGGTAGTTGCAGAGTTCAAATTTTGCAATCAGACTGTCTCGCATCCCGTTTCAGCATCAACTACTGTCAAGGAGATGATAAGTGTGGTGAAACAAAAGTGGCCTTATGTTCCGAAGACCTCATTCTCTTTGGTTACATTGTAGAAGGGATTTCAAATGTCATCAATCATGATTTGGATTTGAGGTTTTTCATTCACTACTGCAGCTCACAAGGGATTGACTTGGTGAAGTTTGAAATCCAGTTAAGGACTTGTGTTGATTCTATTTCTTCATCATCTTCTTCGCTCCTCGCTCCGCTTCTTCGTCATCATCAAGTTGTATTTCAAGCGATGACGTAGGCTGTTGTGGAAGATGTCAGCGATGATGCGTGTTTGATCAAAAAGGTCCCGAAGAAGTCGATGCTTGGGTCAACATCTTAACTGGAGTAGGGCGGGTGTTTGAAGGTGGTATTCGGGGAAGTTAAGGACTCTGTTACAAAGTATGAAATGTTTAGTGGTCGCAAATACAAATTAGTTAAGAGTGACTTTGTACGATACCTTTGTGGAGTGCAAGTTCAAAAAGACGGAAAATTGTCATTTGGAGGTTTCACGCCTCTCTCCTCGCCAATTCAAATGGTGTATTTAAATGCAAGAGATATATCGCAGAGCATTCATGTAGTTTAGCTTCTTCGGATCCATCAAAAGTTAGGATGAGAAAATCGTTTATGAAGAATATATTGTCGGATGATTTACGAGCATCGAAGAAGAAGAAGGCTGCTGCCGATGTTATAGATTTACTCGAATGGAATATGGAGTTGACCTCACGTATAGTCGGGCATATCACGGTTTACAATTCACCAAGACATTTCTTTGGGGTGATGACGTCAAGTCCTATTCGGACTTAGTTTGGTATAAAGATGCAATTGAGCAGTACAATCACGGAAGTGTTGTGAATTTTGAGTATGATAGTGTGACGCGTCGGTTCAAAAGGTTTTTTGTTGCTTTTGAAGCTTCCATAACTGGTTTCAACAATTCTTTGCGCGTCCGATGCTATTTATCGATTGTACCTTTCTCACTTGGGAAGTTCAAGGGTGGTCTTATGGTTGCTTGCGGCAAAAGCGGTAACCAACGTATGACTTTTAACCTTTTACTATTTTTCATTTTGTATCCATGTTTTTTTACTTTTAACTTTTACTATTATGCATTCATTTTGTTGATAAATGTAGCTTTTATTATAGGTTTCTCGGATTCTACATTGTATTTAACTTTCACGAGGGCGTAGCCGGGAGTGAGGTGCTTGACGTAATACAATATGTAGCTTAGGGTACTTTATACTACTTTCTTTTTGGTTTTGCATTGAAATTCATGCTTTAACTACCTCTTATTGGATCAAATGTGATTGTTCAAGCATGGATCAACTGTGATTGTTGATTAACTATGAGTATTGATCTAGAACTATGATTGTTTTACACAGATTTATTGGATCAACTGTGATTGTTTATCCAAAAATTATAATTTGTTTTGAATCAACTTCTACTGTTGATCCAACTGAAATGGATCAACTGTGACTTTTGATCCAAAACCATCATTGCTTACACAGATTTTATTGGATCAACTGTGACTTTTGATCCAAAAACTATATTTTGTTTTGAATCAACTTCTACTGTTGATCCAACTGAAATGGATCAACTGTGACTTTTGATCCAACTGAAATGGATCAACTTTGTTTGTTGACACTAGTTCTTTGGTCACTTATTTTTGTTTTTGTTTTTTGGTTTTTGTAGAAATCTATCCAGTTGCATTTGGAATTGTTCCTTGTGAAAATTGTGAGAGTTGGGAATGGTTCTTAATTAATTTGAAGGGTATTATTCGTGGAGATCGTCCACTGACCATTATATCAGATCGTGGAATTGGTCTTTTGAAGCATGTTCCTAAAGTCTTCCCAAATGCTTTCCATTCCTACTGTTTGTACCATATGAAAGGAAATATTAGGTTCCAAAGGGCAAGAGCGGACAAGCTGCGGTCAAGTTATTCGAAGAGTGCTACTTTGCATTAACAAAGGAAAAAATTTTTCTTTGCAAAGAGTATGAGTAATCTAAAGTTGGATTCGGTGGTTTCTTGGATGATGAAGATTCCACTCGAGAATTGGGCTGCTCATGCATTCTAGGAGAAAGGTGGGGTGAGAACACATCTAATATTCTTTGAGAGTTTTAATAATGTTATTAAGCATGATAAGCCGCTTCCAGCAATTGAGCTTCTCGATGGTATTCGTGCTAAGGTAATGGAGCAGAATTACAAGAGGTTATTGGAGTCTAACAAGTGGACTACAAGGCTTACTCCTCGTATGCAAGCAAGGTTTAACAAGAGGATAAACGATTGCCCGTTCATACAAGTTTCGGAGATCAAGTGAGAAAGTATTTGAGATCATTTCTCCAACAGGAAAGCATCTTTGTCGACTTGGATTCTAGGACTGCAGTTGTAAATGGTGGCAAAAACATAGCTTTCCTTGCACTCATGCAATGAAAGCCATGTTGCGGATTGGAAATGATGAACCATACAAATACATTAGCCCTTACTATACTTCGACTACTATAGAAAGTTGTACTCTCGACCCATATATCCTATTCCGGACTCGAGAAGCCTCTGGAATTAATAAAAGGGTATGTTTTGCCTCCCAATGGCGGTCGAGAACAAGTGGAAGGCCTAAAGGTGTTAGGTATAGGGGTAGTCGTGAAAAGGTGCGTAAGAAGAGGAAGTGTGGCCAATGTGGGATGCTCACCTTTCACAACCGTCGAACTTGTCGCGAGCTCCTTTGGCTCCTCGTGCACCAACGTTTCGCAAGGAGTCTCATTCCGGGATGATCAAGTTCTTGAAGAGGATGTTGTTACGAAGTTTTTGGTTTTATTCATATTACGAACAACTTGTTTTCTTTTTCTTTTTTTATGCTTTTACGGTTTGCAATTGTTATTTTTTTAAATGATATACACTCTTAGTTTGTTGTTATGAATTTTATTCTTTTGTTTCTCAAGTATATGTCAGTTTTCATGTTACATCTTTATTTATTTTACAGAACATACTTATACAAATGGTATCAACTACTATTGTTGATCCAACTAAAATGGATCAACAATGGTTGTTTACACTATAGTGTGGAAACATTGTTCCTTGGTTCCAACTTATTTGGATCAATAATGACTGTTGACACAAAACAGACAGAAAATTTGCATGGTCCTATTTGTATTTTCTAGTAAACTCCCCAAGCTATGCATAAATGTAACATTCATTCATAATCAGATCAACTTATTTGGATCAACAGTGTTTGTTTATCCAACTTAACTGGATCAACAACCATTGTTGATCCAACTTATTTGGATCAACATTGGTTGTTTACACATAAAACAAACAAAAAAATTGCATGGTTCTATCTGTATTTACTAGCAAACTCCTCAAGCTATACATTCCTGTAACATTCATTCATAATCAGACTTATATAAATTTAAGACATTCATACTAATTCATGATAATTCATTCATAATAATTCATTCATAATCAGACCTACATCATTAAGATTTACTTACTAAGATAAGTATGTTTAAAACTACAGTTAGATTTTCTTTACAGACCATGAACAGACTATGAGATCAAGCTCACTCTAATGGTTCAGCTGCTGGTTCAACTTCTGGATCAACTACTGGTTCAACTGAGTCTTGCAATTGGATTTTTTCTTGAATAGAGTCAGTAGCTGAATCAGGAAGTTGTTCCGGTTTCTTCCATGAACCCAATTCCGACAAGATTCTTTTTGCAATCTTCACTCGCTTCTTGTTCAACTTCTCATCTAAGTTAGCGATTTCATTTAGGTGTTCACAGTTTCCACGCTTCACCAAATTCTTCATGTACATGCAAGTGTGCAATGCACAGTCGCATCCGTCTTGTCTTTGGTACAAAGTGCAATGTGAAAAGCTTATCTGTATTTCACCACTGTCTCGGATCTTTGTGGCCCATTTCATTGACCATTGAGTCAATGGTACTATCATCACCATATATTGCCAATTGTAAGCTGCGTTTCGCCTTGCGAGTTGTACACTATCCATTTTCCTTTTACCAATGCTAGCACCACCCAATGGTATCCAACACCGTCCTTGTCGATCAAGCACATTGGTACAATGAGGTATGTGTCTTCAACATTCCCTGTGTAACTGTTCCTCAGCTTTTAGGAATCCCACATCTCTCTACCTTTTCCATTTTTTCGTGGCTAATGCGATCCCCAATATCCATTTGTATCAATATTTTTTCAAATATATTAGTTTGCAATATTATGGATCATCTACGGTATAAGCAAAAACTACATTTGTCAACAAAAATAAAATGGAACTGTGATATCGTAACAGAGAGAACAACATATCGTATTTGCAATTAAACTCCTCAAGCTATACATACCGGTAATATTCATTCATAATCGAGACTAACTTATTTTGGATCAATAATTGTTGTTGATCCAACCTCTCTGGATCAACAATGGATGTTGATCCAACTTATTTGGATCAACACTTGTTGTTGACATACAAAACAAACAAAGATTTATCGGTTACTTACATAATCATTTGTTGAGAGAATGACGTGGTTCTTGTAATCCCGGTTTATACGGCGAATCCATCTTTGATTTCAGCATGTTGGTGTAGTAATCAACAATCTCGGCGTGAATGTTTTGATTATTCGGTAGAATCGTATGTACTTCCCAATGATAACCACTTCGAAATCTTGATTGCGAAATAAAACTGTAAGCTTTGTCATTGCAAAATAACCAACAAATGAATATGTTATTAAAAGAGCTAGCATAACCCAAAAAAAAAAACTATGTTAAGTGAGGTGTTTGACTTTGAATATGTTATTACATACCATTCGGTTGCATTCTCAAAGAATGGCTCGATGACTTCTTTTTCTTGTCATTGATTTTCTTCCACAATTTTAGTTTTTGGCTTCAAGAGTTTTTGGCTTCCGCAGTGTGTTATCAATTTGACTGTCGATAGTGTCGAGGTCAATTATTTGTATTTCCTTCTTTTTCCTTTTCCACATTTCCTTTGTCTCCTTCTACGCTTAGCAGTAGGTGTTTGACTTCGACTTCGAAGTTTATATGGTTTTCTCTTTGGCCTTTCTCCCTTCTTCACCCGTTTAACAAGAGAACTGACCTGCTGTTCCTCTGATTCGGTTTCCTCTTCAATTTGCTCCTCAACTGTTTCCAAATTAAACAATTTATTCAACCCTGCGCGTATTTCAGCTCCTAATGTATTGTCATCCTCTTCACTTTGCTCTTCAACCTCTTCGTTTCTTTTGTTTCTTGTGTTATGCTATGTACCTCCTCCATTATTGCACCGAAACTCGGCATGCTACTTGGATGCACATACCCCATTCGTCCTGGTTTTATTGATGATAGTGGAGGAGTGTCAAGCACAACCATTTCCATTTGTATGTCATCATTCTTCTTCTCTACGGACGGGCTCTTCTCTTCCATTGGTATGCCATCTTTCTCTTCTAATATTCCAAGCACATTTTGCAATGTTTTCAACCCGAATCAAGCTCTGCATTGTTTTCAACAACGGTATTGAGCTCTAAATCATCGGCTTGCCTTAGTTTTCTTCCTTCATTAAAGCCTTCTTGAGTTACTAAAGTACTCTGAGTTCCCAAAGAATCGTTCATTTCTTGAGTGTCTTCATTGTTCACAGCCACTGAAACTTCGACTTCTCTGTTTACTCTAGTTTGATTCCCATCGTTGGTTGATCATTCGCATGAGTTCATTTCATGTTGATTTCCTTGCCCAGATGATTCTCCTTGTTGTTGCTTTGTGTGAACAATTCTTCAAATTCCAAACCTTCAAATTCCTTCCCGTATACTTTGGTTTATTCCTATTCGGTGATTCTGATAAATATTTTCCTCTCCCCGCCATTTCTCTATGTTCTTGTCAATGTCAAACCAAGTCGCTCTTGTTCTCCGACTTGCAAATCTATTTTGTCCTTGTTCCTCTCATACAACTCTCTCAAGAATAACGTGCTCTGGACAAACTTTTTAATTTCAACCTTGTCCATGTAATGAATCTCATACTTGTCACAGTGAAGAAAGATGTTTTCTTCCTCTAGCTCCTTTATCCTTGTCCTCTCTTGTTCCAGTTCTCTTGCGGATGTCGATAGGTCAATTAAATATTTCTCCTCGATTAATTGGATCAACAAAGTCTTGATGAAACTGAAGCATGATCAACACAAGTCAATATAGTGTAGCTAGTATAATCTGGATCAACATTTGTTGTTGATCCCATTCACATGGATCAACTTCCATTGTTTATCCACAAAGAACTGAGAGTAAAAGTGGATCAACATTGGTTGTTTATCCCATTCACATGGATCAACTTCCACTGTTGATCCACAAAAAACTTAGAATTGGAGGAGCTGGAAATAGTGTACACACTAAAACTGGATCAACACTGGTTGTTGATCCCATTCACCCACAAAAAACTTAGAATTGGAGGAGCTGGAAATAGTGTACACACTAAAAACCGGATCAACATTGGTTGTTGATCCCATTCACATGGATCAACTTCCACTTTGTTGATCCACAAAAACTGATACTAAAACTGGATCAAAATTGGTCGTTGACCCCATTCACTTAAAAAAATGGTACCTTTGTAATAGTAAAGATAAATATAGTAAAAAAAATTACCGTCTTGTCGAACCAAGTCATATCAATTGCCTTCTTATTCAATTTGTTGCCAAAGTCACTTGCAAGCGCTTGCACAATGCATGCTGGTTCCATCGTAGGAATCTTGGAGTTGAATTTTGAAATTCCTCCCTTTTCGTTATGTACTTATCGGTATGTTCGCAGAATCAACACTGCATAATATAAACAACAATGTTATTTTTATCCAATAGTATGCATTTCACTCTCTACAACAATAAACATTTTAGTTTTACAAAATTAACGTTTTTTCTTACCACTAGGAGAGTTGTGCAGCCACCGATAGCTAATTGGTTATTCTTCTTGTTTGCCAGGTTCGAAATCAAACATTCCACCACATGATCCGGCCATGACACTTTGTCCATCAGTAAGATATGAGGCAACCATTTCTTTGGGAACGATGTCATACCAGCATTTGGGAATAAGAAAACCGTGCATAACCACATACCGAAAAGTCTTACAAAATGCTCTGGATCGACTCATCTTCGCCTTGCATTTTCGGTTTGTGTACAACTTCGCCTTCAATATTGGTTCGGGACAATCTTTTGGTTTTTCTGGTCCGAACTTTTTATTTAAGAATTATTTGTAGTCGAGTCCTTTCTTGGTTGCGATTCTTTGCTTCAATTCTTCACTCTCTATCAGTCGTCTCATCTTGAATATCAAAGCGAAATCTCTTGCTTCCAGAGAGCACTCTTCGTTTTCTCCAAATTTGAACTTTCTGGTTTTTTTATCAAATGCACTCATCAACAGTTGCATTGCAAAATTAATCTTGTTCATCCATTTACCACTCATACTCATGTACATTACATAAAATGGGTGATTAATTCCCAATATGGAGATTCCTTGATGCTTTTGCAAGTTTCGGTTTCTTCTTGTTATTTGCATCGTCCACTTCAAACTTTTTGCATAGAAAATTCCCCATTTCAGCCAATGGTTGTAGACCTCCTTTGATTCTTTGTTCCTTTGCTCTCGACTTGGCTGCATACATGAAACTCAAATCATTTTCCTTTTCATTTTTGACAATAATCTTTTATTTTCTTGCATTCTACCCATAATATATTTTCACGAGGGGGCGTAGCCCCCGAGTGAGGTGCGACGTATAAATATGTGTAATCACGGTTCATGCTTTAACTACCTCTTATGTCATATTTTACACATAATGTGATGTTGGATCAACTGTGGTTGTTTACACATATTTGTTGGATCAAATGTGATTGTTGATCCAAAACTATGATTTGCTTACAAATATTTACTGGATCAACAGTCAGAGTTGATCCAAAACTATGATTGCTTACACATAATATTTTCATTAAAGAGTCAATGTTTTTACCTTTGCGCTCTGGCTCTGTGTTGCCCTCTTCATCTCCATCTGATTCTTCTTGCTCCTCTTCATCGGACTCGATTCCCGATTCTCCCGATTCTTCCTCAACTACCTTCTTGTTTTTCTCCTTTTGTTGTGGTTTTGCTTTCTCCCTTGACCCGACTGCATACGTGAAGCTCAATCATTTTCATTTTGTTTTCAATATTTCAAACAATATAGTTATATATAGCAGCACAAATATTACAATCTATGTATTTACCTTTGACGACTTTCTTCGGTTTGCCCTTTTCTGCTTTTTTTCATATATTACAATTTGTTTCTCTTCTTCCGATTCTCGGTCATCTTCATCTGATTCTTCTTGCTCTTCTTCTTCGGATTTTGATTGTTCTGGTTCTTCCTCAACTTTCTTCTTTTGTTTTGACTTTTTTGTTCTTCTTTGAGTGTGATTTCTTTCTCCTTTGACCTGCCCGCATACATGAAACTCAGTCATTTTCATTTTGTTGTAAGTAACGTAGTAAGAATACCATCACAAATATCACAATGTCATTTTTTTACCTTTGAGGACTTTCTTCGGTTTGTTCTTTTTGCTTGTTTTTCCTCTTCTTTGTCATTTTCATCTGATTCTCCTTGCGCTTCTTCTTCGGATTCCGATTGATTTTTCCTCGGCTATCTTCGAGTTTCGCCTTTAACTTTTGTTTGTGCTTCTTTATTCCCAAATGCCATCTTCCTCTTTCTTGTTGTCTCTTTCTTTTTCTTTGTATTTCCTTTGATGACTTTTATTTGTTTGCCATTTTTAGCATCTTTTTCCTCTTCTTCCAACTCTTCATCATCATCATCTGATTCTTCTTGTCCTTCTTCTTGGATTCGATTCCGACTTTAAGTTCTTCATGAACTATTTTCTTGTGTTTCAGACTTTCTTTGTGTTTCTTCATTTGCACTCTTGTTCTTCCTCTTTCTTGTTGCCTCTTCTTCAATTATCTTATTGTTCTTCGCATTCTTTTGGTTCTCGTAACTTTCTCAATCTCTTTCGTGCCCTTTTCATCTTGCTTCTTCTTTATCCTTGGTGATCTTCTATGCATTATGTCTTCTCAACTCCGAGTTCAACACTTATTATAGTTAGCATTCATATTTTCATAGTAGAAATGTACATAACCATCAAAAAATCTTTTTTATGGATCAACTACTCTTGTTTATCCTTTTTATTTGGATCAATTCGTTGTTGTTTATCCCCCGCATTTGATCAACTTCTACCGTTGATCCCTTTCATTTGCAAAGATATCTTAAATTCCTTTAGAAACACATAACGGTGAACAAATTTGCATACAATGGATCAATTTTTATTGTTTATCCTATTTTTACTTGGATCAACTGCTGTTGTTTATCCCCTACATTTGGATCAACTCTTTGTTGATACAAAAAAAATTTTAAAAATCCTTGAAACACATTTTCACCCATTAACGATTAGAACAAATTTTCATACATTGGATCAACTTTTATTGTTTATCCTTTTTTATCTGGATCAACTGCTATTGTTTATACCCTAAATTGGATCAACTGCTATTGTTTATCCAATTTTTATTTAGATTAACTACAATTGTTTATACAAAAATATCTAAAACTCCTCAGAATCACATTTCCATCCATCAATACTTATCAACATTAGATCGAATTTGCATCTGAGCAAAACAATACTTAAAGTTTGAATAGAAATATCAATTTTCAACATGATTAGTATATATAACCTACACAGATTTGAGGAGATATCATTTCCTAACACAAATATCCCAAGAACACTAACCAAAACTAAAAATAACTAAACAAGACCAAAATCAAACCTAATCAGTAACTTGCAGTGTGAAAATCAACCAAATACAAACATATAACTATTACATTATCAAAATCAAGACTAAAAGATACATGCATCAATTGAATCTGACATCAAAATTAGATTTTACCTGATCGATTTTTGCAATCTTCCAATCGTTCAATTAGGTTTCTGATGATGAAACAAAAGTGAAACTCGATTAGGTTTTGTGATGAAACCTAATTTATGTGGTTGATTTTCAGTTTATTTTTCAGTTTTTTCAAATCGTGGTTGTTACCAGAGAGAGAAGAAATGAAATTATCTGCTTGATTTGCAGTTTCAACGGCAACGGCTAGTGGATTAATTCTCTGTAACGGCTATTCTATTGATTATCTCCTTGATTTTCAGTTGATTTTCAGTTTTCTGTGCAGAAGATAACTGTCCGATTTCGAAAACGGCTGAAGTAAATGAAACTGCTATAAACGAGAGAGAGAGAGAGAAGACGCAACGATGTAAACGAGGGAGAGAAGAGTGAGTTGGTGAGAGAAACGTAATTGAAAATGAGGAGTTATTGTGTCCGATTTGGTATTAATTGAAATATATAGGGAGGGCATTTCAGTAATCTAATAATTCTGGATTTTTATTCCTAAAATTGGTAGGGATATATTTATTTTGGGAAAGGATATATTTGTTGGGTTATAAAAGTAGGGACATATAAATAATGTACCCTATTTTAATTATATAAACAAATATAATGCGGAAAAGAAATAATACATACACCAGAAATTTTGTTAACGAGGAAACCGCAAATGCAGAAAAACCCCGGGACCTAGTCCAGATTTGAATACCACACTGTATTAAGCCGCTACAGATACTAGCCTACTACAAGTTAACTTCGGACTGGAATGTAGTTGAGCCCTAACCCAAGTCTCACACCGATTAAGGTACAGTCGTGTTCCTTACGCCTCTTGTACCACACCGGATTCTGCGCACTTGATTCCCTTATCTGATCTCACCCCCAATTAAGATTTGCTATGACCCAAAGTCGAAGACTCATAAACAAATCTGTCTCACACATATAAGTCTATTCTGGTAGATAAATCTGTTTACCACAGAAGTACCTATGAAGTTTGTTCTGTCTTTTGATAAATCAAGGTGAGCATGAACCAATTGATAATCCGGTCTTATATTCCCGAAGAACATCCTAGAAATATCAATCACCTCACAATAACTTAATTATATGGTAGTAGAAGAAGTTATTGTGGAATCACAAAGAATGAGATGAAGAGCTTTGTGATTACTTTTTATATCTTACCTATCGGAGATAAATCTCGAGCAAATCCTTGAGAAGATAGTACTCAATACGATTGAACAAGTAAGATCAGAATACGTAACTATAAAGAAAATAGTTGGATCTTGCTTCACGAATCCCAATTGAAGTCTTCAAGTTGTTAACCTATAATAGTTTTGGAAAAACCTAGGTTAAAGGAGAATCAACTCTAGTCGCAACTAGGACACAAGAAAGTGTCGGGATTAGTGTTAGATCATTGCTCGGTCGAAATCGCATGCTTTGCTATCTCAAGCATGTTTGTCAATGTTAGTGATCAAAACTATAAGTCTTGATTTCTAGTCTACTATTAGATAAGTCTTGGACTAGGATAGAAAGTGTAGTTGAGCTCAAGACTCCATGGCAATCATAATACAAGACGAAGAACTACTCAAGGAACTGGTGGAACTTCATCGACTAAAAGGTATGTGGAGACTTGAACTTATCTATCACTCAAAAGTCTATCTACTCTATCTCCTATCTTGAAACAAAGTCGTTTTGCTATATAGACTATGATTATACACATTTGCTAATTCGAGCCGAGTTTATCTCGCTTATCTATTTCTCGAAATATGTGTTGGTAAGATTTCGCTTTAGCCAAGTTCATCTTTACCTAGTGACGAAAGTCATGTTATGTTTCAATCACTTGAAAATGGCTTTGACGAAAAATGGTTTGTGAATAACAACTATATAACATCCTCTAAGAATGTTTCAATGATTGAAATGAGAGTTTAGATTATATAACCATGGAAGGATATAAACATTGTGTGGTAACACATATGTGTGTAAGTCCTTATTTCTTGAACCAAAGTATGCGTACTTTGCTGCTCAGGAAAACCGAAACCAAGTCCGCGTACTGTCGGAAGTTCTCGACCCGAGAAAATCTGCTGGAGTTTGTGAATTGAAAACAAACTTATTCCGGGTACTTAAGTCCGCGTACAAAGTCCGCATACTTAAGTTGGTTATTTTCTAAAAACGATTATTCGTGAACTTAAACTTATATAAACTAAGGAATGCAAGTTTGCAAACCGTGGCTATAAAGTTCATGAATCGATTCGAGTGAATCAAATCGTTTTTGTTTTAATTGTGTCTATTATAAAGATCTAAGCAATTGAACAACTCTCTAACTCGCTCATTTGAGTCATTTGAACTAATTATGGTAAAGAAGAAGATGGTTTATATGAAAGTGCTCATATGGCTAACCATTTGATTAACTAATGTTGAACCAACTAAATGTACATGTTTGGGTACGGTTACACAAACCTAAAACGTACATTTCATTTGTGTGTAACAAGCTAAGTTTGATCTAACGGTTGAAAGATGTTAGCTTGAATCGAATCAGGTTTCCATCTAACGGTGAATACTAAATGCTTTGTTACCAAGGTAACTTAGATTGCAAACCCTGATTTGAAAGACTATATAAAGGAGAACTTTAGCAACTGGGAAACCTAATCCCCACACATCCTGTGTGATACTAGTTGTATAAGCTAGAGTCGATTCTCCTTTAACCTTAGGTTTCTATCGAGACCCTGTAGGTTAACGACTTGAAGACTTCATTGGGATTGTGAAGCCAGGCCGATACTACTTTCTCGTAGTTGTGTGATCTGATCTTGCTATTTCTATCGTACTAAGTACAATCGTAACGATTGGCTTGAGATTGATTTCTCCGATAGGCAAGATATAAAAGTAATCACAAACATCTTCGTCTCATCGTTTGTGATTCCACAATATCTTCTTTCGCCGCGTCGATTAAGATTATTGTGAGGTGATTGATAATACTAGGTTATTCTCGGGAATATAAGTCCGGGTTATCCATTGGTTCATGTTCACCTTGATTTATCAAAAGAGGGAACAAAACTCGTAGGTATTTCTGTGGGAGACAGATTTATCTATTACCGTAGACTTTTCTGTGTGATACAAATTTGTTTATTAAAGTCTTTGACTTTGGGTCGTAGCAACACTTAGTTGTGGGTGAGATTAGCTAAGGGAATCAAGTGCGTAGTATCCTGCTGGGATCAGAGATGTAAGGAGCGCAACTGTACCTTGGATCAGTGTGAGATTGATTGGGGTTCAACTACAGTCCAGACCGAAGTTAGTTTGTAGTAGGCTAGTGTACGTAGCGGCTTAATACGGTGTGTGTTCAACGGACTAGGTCCCGGGTTTTTTCCGCATTTGCGGTTTCCTTGTTAATAAAATTCTGGTGTATGTGTTATTTCTATTCCGCATTATATTTTGTTATATATTGAAATATCACAGGTTGTGCGTTAGATCAATCAATTAGAATATCCAACCTTTGGTTGTTGATTTACATTGATTGAAACTTGGATATTGGTCTTTGGTACCATCCAAGTTATCTCTCTTGTATTTAATTTGACTCGCAGATTTCTATTTGCTTGAGTAAGAATTAAATTGAGAGATCGAGATATTATAACTCTTTGATATACTTCTAATAAGATTGAGTCTAGTTGATTCTCTTAAAAGTATATTGGAGTTAGTCCATACAGATTGATAAGCGAAAATATTGGAATTGGTTGTTGTACCCCCGCCTTTTCAATTAGGTTTTCCAGTTGCTAGAGTTCTCCCTTATATATTCTTTCAAATTAGGATTTTTCTTTCAATCAAAGCTAAGATAGCTTGGTAACAAAGCATTCAATATTCACCGTTAGATGAAATCATGATTTAAGATTCAAGCTAAGTTTGCTTAAAACCAAATCAATATCTCTCTACCATTAGATGGTCTTAGCTTGTTACACACAAATGAAATATACCTTCATTTAGATATGGGTAACCGTACCTAAACGTGTATATTGAGTTGACTCAATAATAGTTAACCGAAGTTAGCCACATAAACACTTTTGTCTTAGCCATATTCATATAACACTTCTAGATTAAATATGATGATCAATCAAACATAAAAGATAATCAAATGAATCTAAATGTGTTTCAAATAGAGTCGTTCAATTGTTCACTATCTCATAGAAATATATATGAACTAATTGAAACAAAATCGGATTGATTCTAAATCGTCCAAAGTACTTATACGAAAATCAATTCATGAACATTAAGCCACGGTTTGCAAATATTGCATTCCTTAATACATATATGTATTTGTTCATGAGTATGAGAATCATACTTAACCGATTTTAGAACTTTACCACTAAGTTTGCAAACGGGTACGCAAACTATAGTATCTAGACTTCGGTCTTGTCCAGCTGTTTGCAAACGAGTACGCAAACAGCAGTCCCAGACCTAACTCAGGTAGAACCGTTCGCATACTAGGTACGCAAACTTGGTTTCCGGACTTCTCAGTTAAAACCGTTTGCATACTAAGTATGCAAACAAGGTTCCCGGACCTCATACCAAAACATTTTGCATACCATGTACGCATACTATGTTGTATCCAGACAAAGGTAATTGTTCTCAACTCTAATATCAATCATTGAAACATCCTTAAAAGACGACAATAGTTGTCTCACACAAACTATTAGCTTATATGTAATTTTCAAGTGATCGAATGATCAATACAAAACTTTCCAAGTCGACATCAAATGATTGTCTCACACAAATCATGTAAGATGTTTCAAGGCAATTTGCACATGATCATCTTTTGACTTAATATTTAGTTTCCAACAAATAAATTGTTTCCAACTAAACTTGTCAAGAATAATGATGAACGTAGCTAAAGCAAAAAGCTTCCAACATATATTTCGAGAAATATATAAGCGAGTTACACTCATCTCGAAATATCAAATGTGTATAATATAAAAGTCTATATAGTTATACGACTTAGTCTCATTAGGAGATAGAATAGAATAAACTTCTGAGTGATAGATAAGTTTTAGTCTCCACATACCTTTTGTTGATGAAGTTCCTCCAAGCTCTCCTCAGTAGATCTTCGTCTTCAATCGATGAACGCCGTGAAGTCTAAGGCTCAACTACACATTCTATCGTAATCCGAGACATAGCTATAAGTAGACTAGAAATCAAGACTTATAGTTTTGATCAACTAAACTTGACAAACAAGCTTGAGATAGCAACGCTTGCGAGTTCGACCGAGCAGTGATCTAACACTTAGTGATCCTTCTTTAATGAGCTATATGTTTTCTGCTGCCTCAAGGTATATAATGTCACATGTCGACCCTTGATCTATGAGGATTTTCATGCAATCTCATTCGTCAATGACTTGTTCAACTACCAAGGAATTCGAGTGTGGAAAGGTTACACCTTCCAGATCCTTAAAAGTAAATCTTATCTCATCAGGTAGTATCAATAGTCCTTCAGAGCTGGGGTGTAAGCATGTGACACTGACTTCACTTAGATTTCTCTTCCTGTCAGTCAGATCGATGTGGGCGTCATTTTCAACTTGTGGTGCAGAATGGATCATGTTTACTAACCTTTTGACCTGCTTTGGTGGAGATCTGCTATTCTAAGCTATTAGTTCTTGCATGAACTCAGTCAAATGCCCTTTCTTTACCATGTCTCTCATCAAATTTTTGTAATCATTTGTATGGTGACCAGTTGTTTCATGGTAAACACAGAACGATTTACTCTTTCCTTCATTTCTCATTTTTATTAGAGATGAGAAATATGGTTTGTTTTTCATATGCTTCATCAAGATAGACAGTCGACTAGATCCATAAGAGCAGGAGCAACTCATTGCCCCGCTGAAAAATTCTAAAGATATATTCCCTTACGACTGTGATGAAATGCCAAGATTGGACACTCGGTTTAATGTTTAAGCTTTACACGTCACACCGACGAGCATACCAATCAAGCAAAAGTGGGGGATTTTTATCATGAAGTAAAGATAGACATCAAAGAAGAAGTAGAGCGTCTACTGCAAGACAAGTTGAAAGCGTGGGGATACCAAATACACCACCAGCTTTTTCATTGGGGAACCTATATGGACAAAACCTAATACAATTGCAAGTAGACCAACTTAATGATCCTTGACAATATGTATGGAGTTTATATCTCGATCTCTTCTCAATTAATATGTATATAGACAAGGAGTCTGTGAACCTGATTGTTAAGAAGAGTACTTGGACGATTTCAAAAATCAATATCCAAGATCAATCTAGTCGTATCCAAGTAATCCAATTGGAATTCTGCCAAGTAATAAAACTTGTTATCTATCTTTCAAGATAAGAATTCTCCAAGAAATGAGTCTCTAATTGATCACAATTACATGGACGCGTATCTACTAAAATTGAATACGTACAACTTATGTAAATCCAATTATAAAGATAAACAAAATAATGGGGAAAAGGAAAAACTCAAGATACCAGAAGTTTTGTTAACGAGGAAACCAGAACTGCAGAAAAACCCCGAGACCTCGTCCAGATTTGAACACCAAACTGAATTAAGCCGATACAGACACTAGCTTACTATCAGACTTCGGACTGGAATGTAGTTGAGACCTAATCCACCCTCCAAGCGATTCAGTTACAGACGCGCTCCTTACGTTTCTTGAAACTCACAAGGCTCTATGCAATTGGTTCCCTTAGCTGGCGTCCTTAACAAACTAAGAGTTGCTTTAACCTAAGTAAAGACTTTTGGTACCAATCTGCCTCTAACAGATAAGCGTATTTGATTTCCCTTTAGATCAAAGATCAAGCTTGGAAATCTATTTGCAATAGAAAAAGCTAACAAACCTCACAATCCGGAACACTTACACTCACTTAGATGAGAAGCCTGGATCTTTACCACCTCTCAAGAACAATCTTCAAAAAAACAGTTAAGATCAATTTTCAGATATCTATCTTGAGGAATCACAAAGTCTACGACAAATAGAACTTTGCGATTTCTATCTATCTTGCCTGAAAGAGATTACGAGAACCCCGATAATAGAAAAGCAAGATCAGGATACACGAACTATCAAGGTAAAGTTAGTCGGACCTGGCTTCACGAATCCCCAAAGCGAAGTCTTTCACTCGTAGACCTAATTATGTTTCTCGTAGGAAACCTAGGTCAATAGAGGACGACTCTAGCAATCAACTAGGACATAAAGTGTCAGGGATTGAATTTCCCAGTTGAAAGAGCATCTCTATTTATAGTTTTTCAAGATTGAGGGTTGCTTAGAATTCAAGCTAAGGTAACTTGAAAATCAAGCAAACACTTTCTCTGTTAAGATGAAACACTAGTTAAGTTTTCATTTAAACATGTGAGAAATAATCTGAAAATACAATAGAAGAATATACACTATGGTCCGGTTACGGAACGGTGTATATGACTGTTCGATCTGGCAAATATACTATGTGTTTACAATAAGAAAATCATATCATGATGCACACACATAAGTGTGTAGTGATGAATGAAGTCTTAAAAGTGCTTAAGAGTCATAGAAATGCTAAACATATTTTTTTTTTAAAATAAGTCTTTGAGCATCTGCTAAATTCTATTGGGACCGTTGGTGAAATAGTTCGTGAACCGTATGTGGCTTGTTCACGAGTCAGGGTGCTACGGTTTGTGAACCGGTTTCGCCAAACCTACAAGACTCCTGAACTCATATGGCTATAGTTCATGAACCGGGTTCGCCAACTGCTAGCCTTTTAATACCAACACAAAAATTCAGTTCACCACGGTTCGTGAATTGTCCTAAACTAAACTTATGGTTTACGAACTAGTTCGCCAACCTTCCCAGTATTTCTGAAACTCATATATTTATGGTTTGCGAAGCGGTTAGCCAACCTACCCTGAGTAGAAATATTAGAAGTTCACGAATTTCTCTCATATGATGTTTGACACATTCTCAAATGATAAAATCACTTATATGGGTGATTTCCAATTGATCCAAAAATTAATTCTCAAACAATAAATGGTTTCAAACTAATATTGTTAAGAACCGTCCAACAACTTTGCTAGAATCATATTTGGAGATTTTTAACAAGACAAGCTTGACTTATACTTTGTAAATCTACTAGAAAATATTCGACATAGTATCAACAGATAGAATGGTAAGATAGTGAATAATATAGAATGGTTTCTGTCTTCACATACATGATATTGAAGTTCTCCAAATATCTTCGTCGATCTCCAGTCTTCAAGGGTGATGTTTGATACTCAACTACCAAACTCTAACCTGGTCCGAGACTTGACTTAGTAGACTATAAATTAAGATATAGTTTTGATCATTTAACATTGACAACAAGCTTGAGATAACAAAAATTGTGGGTTCAACCGAGCATAGCTCTAGCACAAGTTCATCAGATCGATTAAACACCCTACATGGATGGAAAACTAGTACTAGTCATTAAGAATAACAAAAAAAAATTTCGTTGCGTCGAATTTAGATACCTCAATAAAGCGTATCTGTTAGAGCATAGCTCAGTTGAACCCACCAAGATTTGGTATGTCAAGTTTGGTTGTCATATTTTAGTGAACCAAAACTCATTTAAAGAGTCGCTTGATTATGTACTAGAGTCAACTTCGTATAGGTTAGCTTGAAAGTATTAGGATATGAGACATTACAAGTATTGCGAAGACTTGAAGAAGTGAAGAAGTAATGGAGCTACAACGACAACATCATCCTTCCACTTGAGGTTAGTGATATTTGACTTGTTTCATTCCCTAACGTATCTTTCAAGATGTGCATATTGAAAACATAAATGCGAAGCATGAATGATTACACTCTAGTTAGACGTAGTATTAAGGAATAATATACGAAGTATAATGCTTATCTTTTGAACTTCGTATATAAGACATCGACATAATCGTTTGAATGCTATTGTGATTATGTATGGGGTGAAGATTTCATCCTAGGAAACAATGTTTTACATTAGTTTAAAGGAAGTAAATTCATGAACTTGTTTCGTGAATCGAAAGGGAAATCGCTAGGATTATTGGTATTGTTATTCATTGCATATGTTTTGAACTACCAATATGTGTGATTAGTATAACCGCTCATGACTTGTTTATGTTCTTGTTAAAACTATTCACAAGGCCTGACTTTTGTATTGGTATGATTTTTATTAGTGAATCCGATCTTAAGTAATCACCCGAGATGGTATGATCAATTTAGTGTTATTGGTATGACCAACTCTAGGCAAAGAGGAACCAATCCTATGAAGAGGTGCAACCGATCACAAGAGGGAATCTATCCTTGTAAGAGGTGCAACACGTTTTTAGTAGATGGAGGAACCGATCCTATGAACATGTGCAACAAGTTTTTAGTGAAAGGGGAACCGATCCTATGGACATGTGAAACAAATTATACAACTAGTTACCATAAGTATGTGGGGAACCGATCCTAGTACCTAGTCAACCGAATTTTTGGAAAGCTAGTGTGACTATGCACAATACTTACATGGAGGTAGAACCGAAACTTATTTTGGTAGAACCGTGAAACCCATGATTTGTGATTGAGTGTTCTTAATAAATCACATAGTTCTTGAAAGTCAGATGAACCAATTCTAAACTCGCTTGGAAGTGTGGAAAATCGGTTTCAAGATTGTAAGTATGAAAGAGGACTTACAAAGTAAAGATGTCGACATACTTTGAACATGTGCAGTAACGCTTATCTTTTATTGTTCAAAGATATTCCTTAATAGCTAAAGGAAAATCCCGGATCAAAAAAAATAAGTTGAGAATCTTTTAATTAAGGTTTTTAATTTTATTTTTGGAAAATAAAAATTGGTAATGTCCATTTACTAATTGGAGATTTTCTAAGAGATTTTCGGTCAATGTTTGGACAAAGAATTTCCAGGAATTATGGAAACCGAATCTGGAATATATTGCATATCTTGAGAATATTTTTGGTTTTGGAACTTCCTTTGGTGTCCAAACTTCCTTGGTCTATAAATACCGAAGTTTGCATTTCTAGCAAACTAATCCTCAGAGCTAGCAAAACTACCTAGTTGTGTTGTTACTGGTGGAGCCGCCTATTCGGAGAGGAAAGTAACCTAATTAGGCGAAATCTCTTACGGCCGTTCAGTTTAAAGACTTCTTTGGGATTGAGAAGCTCTATTAGTACCGTTGGTGGGAAACTAGATAATTGTGGTTTATTATTAGTTTTCGATTGATTTGATTGACTAACGGTTGTTGAACTTTGATTGCACCTAGTTTGTTTATGCTTGAGAATCTTCTCTTCTGATATAAGATTCACTCAAACTAGATCGAAGTTTCGACGGGGATCTTTAGACTGTTTGTAGATCTAAAGACGTCTTGTGATAATCCATTGTTAACAGACTCCATTCTGTGCAAGAGATTCAAGTTGATTGTGTGAAGGTGTTTATTGAAGATCTAAGAAGATTTGAAGACAAAGAAGACTTTGAAGATTTCTGATTTGGGTTCATAATCTTTGGTGTGCACAATACTTGTTTCGGTTAAAGAGGATACAACTATAATCGGTTTATCCTTGTGGTAGATTGGATTGATTAGTTGAGTAGATCGGCATCAATACGTTTCTTTGTGATTAAAAGTATTGATTGCAAAATCTAGACGATTACTTCGGTAATTGTTAGTAGATATATCTAAGGACTTGACGAAGGAGTTTATTGAGATAAACGGAAGAGTTTTTTGTCGAACTCACATCACTTGGTTGAAAAGAGTTGCTACCAAACAGATTTGTTGTTCCTTTACTGTTTGGAATACGAACCAAAGGAATTGTTCCAAGTACGTGACTTATTTATAAGTTGTAGGCGTGGGAATACATACGGAACTAGTTGAACTATAGGTTGAGTTGCTTGGTCTCAACTATACGAAGTTGGTTTGATTTTGTATATCGGCTTAATCCTGAGAGTATTCAATTCTGGACAAGGTCCAGGGGTTTTTCTGCATTTGTGGTTTCCTCATTAACAAAATCTTGATGTGTCTTTTACTTTTCTATTTCCGCAATTATAATTGTTTTTATTATAATTATAAGTAAAATACACAAACGTTAATTCCTATTTACTTGATAGTAATCATATTATGTTTGGTTAAGTCCGAACCTCTTATCAAGTAAACATACTTCGTTGTTGTATTGTCTCGATCTCGTATCCATAGACGATCACACGAAGTGTGAACCGATTAGTTGTATTGTCTCGACTCAGTCCATAGACAATCACTTTCGGAGAAAGGACTTATAAGTGGAAAAGTTTTTGATCGAGGTATATTTGGGTACCCTCGTCTTTTCAATTGGTATCAGAGCAGGCAAACACGAAAAGATCTAACAATCTGTGTTTGGTGCGATCCAACCTATAAGAAATTGAATCCATGTTTGGTTCAGTTAACGTATGTCAAGATAATAAGAATAATATCTCAGGAAAGGTCAATGGAAATTTGTATCGTAAGTCTTTTCGAAAATCAAAGAAAAAGTCTATGACTGATAACTTGATTGCGAATCAGGTTCCTGATCAGAAAAGAATGAATCCGAAACTCAAAAAAATATATTTTGGATCCGAGTCCGATCTCTAGTGAAAAATCCTTTGTTTCCAAGTGTGAAAAGAGATTAAAATCACTAGTCTGCCCAAGTTCTGAATTTCAAAAAGTGTTTTAAAGATTTTTCAAACATGTTGAAAACTATTCAGAAAAGGGAAAAACCGTTGAGAGCCTAGATGATGTCCTAGAACTTATTGTTCAAATGAATGTAAGGGTTTGTGAAGAAAAGCGTGAAACACTCAGTCTTCAAAATAATCTGATAGATTATGAGGAACAAAAAATGGCTTTATGCAATGAAGTTCATCAACAGATTACTGAGTGTGAAGTTCTCAATCAATCGCTAGAACATTCACAAATAAGGAATAAGATCCTAATTGAGAAACCTCTTACAGTAACATGTCAAGAGGTATATCTAAACGGGTGTTTAGAAAAATATTTCCAACAAGGAATGGATACCTTAAGAGGACATATAGAATGTCTTGAATGAGAGACATTAGCAATTTGTCGAATGGCAAATCTTGATCACACGGGTTCAAGTTCAGAGAACATTCCATCCTAGGCACAGGATATAATCGAAGATATTGCATCTCGCAATTTTCCTAACCAAAAGGATGGGTTCAAAACCCAAGAAAAGGAACATGATAATGCCCCTAAGGAAAAGGAGGAAGAATCTCCTCAAAAGGTATTTGATGAGTAAGATCCTCATCCTAATGCTTAATCGCATTAGAATGTGCATCCTTACAATGCCCAATCTTCGGATATAAGGAAGCACATATACATGGGCTATCGGAATCCTACTAATATCTCTTATTCAACATAGAAAGAATACACGATCTACATTAAGTATGCTTTTATTATCCTTATGAGTAGAAAGGTTGTCTTACAATAACTCGTGTAAAAAGGATTTGTGTAGTTGTTTGAAGTATCTCTTGATACCGATCTTGAAGATAATCTCTTTTTGGAGAAAGTTGTGTTTCAGTAACACATTAGATGCGAAAATCTTTTTCAAATCTGGTCAGAATTATTTATTTAAGGCTGATATCTATGTTTGGTATGTGTTAAAGGTATTTCAAGTATATGTACTCAACATGTCTGAGAACTTATACTAAAGGATGTTTTCTCAAACCATATCTCAAGCAAAACTTCTGAAAGCCTTGAGTGAAATGACTTCTAAGGAAACTGTTCATCTTGATGATACCTTCAAGAAATCTGGTTATAAAGACATCGAAAATGAAAAAGAATATGTGACTCATCTCCTTGTCCAAAACAGTTTGGATGCTAAGATTGATATTATCAATCTACATCAAGTCCTCCTCAGTACTATTGAAACTCATCATAGACAGGCTGCACTACTAAGAATTGTTATCCGTAACCAAAGAAAGCTGATTAAACTTGGAGTCGGTAACAGGGAGTATGCTCGAAATATTAATCGAAAGGTTAATGCTTTAGCCTGTGAATATAATCAAGGTACTGTGTGCAGAATCCGAGATATCGGTCGAGATCTTTGTTGATGAAGATCCTGAAAAATTTGAGGAAATTGAAGATGATCTTTGAAAAATTTGCTGAAAAATATACATCAATTTTTGATTTCTTTCAATGATTGTATTAGGTCTATTATGAATAAAATTATTTGATTTATAATTTTTCTTGTGATAGTTTATGTTTACATAGCCTGTGCTTGAATGCTTTATCTTATTACTATGTATGTGTATGGGATGTTTGATTTCGGTTTTCTAACCTTGATATTCGATCTCATATGTTGTGAACCCTTATGGTTTGGGTGACTTTTAGGTTTAGCAGGATTAAGTTCTAGCCCATGTTGGTAGGCTTTATCAAAGGATCATTAGGGGTTTTGATTGAAACAATATGTGAAAAAGTCACAATATGTTGAATCGTTTGGTTTAGCATAAAATCATATGTATTTCGTGGTTTCAACTTTTGCTTGCAATAGTTAAAACCGATTTTCAACCTTTCTCTGGTAAAGGTTGGTTGTTGTTATACTTTTTTTTGCATAAGGATGACAACATAATGATATTTCGATATCAATTCTCCCTGGAAGAAGATGCAAACATATTGGAGAAGAGGATGCGAAATTTGAGGTAACGATTTTGTTAGTTAATCGTTTTCCTGTTTAAGAAAAGCCTAAGTTTATTGCGTGTATTTATTGCTTTTGCTTAACAAAATTTCGGTATAATTGATGTTTTATTCCATTATTTGTATATGGATGTGTGTGTGATTCAATTGTTTCCGGTTAAGAAAAACTATTGTTATCTTGCTTTATTGTTTGGTATCAATCGTTTAGGCTTACAAAATTTCGGTGCAATTGCGGTGCTTTAATGTCTATGTTGTTGCAATTGCTTCCGGTTGAGGTGAATAATTATGCAAGTTGATTTATTTGGTTTGTATGAATTGTTTATGGATTAATGAAATAAAAGGTTTATGGGATGAATTGTTTAGTCCAATTCGATTCCGGATAAGAGAAACTAAGTTAATTCTGATCTTAGTTAGACTTATCAAAGTGGAGGTTTCGGCTATTCAAGTCCAATCGAATGCCTTAACAAGAAATGCTAGTGTTGATGGGTGAAAACTACTCCTGCTGAATTTGGTAATTTGGGGTGTGGATGAGGAATGAATCTAAACCTTCAACAAATGCACTGCGCGGTGAGTGCTTGTAGATTCGAGAGATCAATCTGTGCAAGTCCGGCCTAAACCAAGAAATGGCCGTTCCAGACTTGTTTCGGTCACAAAGTGAAGGAGATGGGGTTGATCTTAGGGAGGGAAGCGAAGAAGGTGTTGAGATTGTGAAGGTGTTGGCTTGCTTATGACTTGTAACAGAAAGATGAGCAAGCTTACGGTTGATGCAAGCAGGCTCTGAGTGTTTGAATACGGTTTGTATTAACACTTGGTTTCTGTCGTCTGAACTTGTGTTGTTCTCCGTTATTCCCTTGTTCGTTGTTATTGGAAAAGAGGGCGGAGAACCTATTTATACAAGTCATTGAGCCTCATTCACGTTTCTCGTGGGAAGTGGAGGTAGTGGAATGATGGAGTAGTGGAGTTGTGTGTGGTAACACACGACCAGTCTTGCCCACTTTTCCTGTTCATCTCTAACCGTCCATGACTTCCTAACACGTTCTTGTGATGGCGCGTTGCACGCCGCACGCCGTAAACCGCTGGACCAATACCCAATATGTATCCCCAGTTTGTGACATGATTGATGTACTGGAATGTGGATCGTGGATCCACGGAAGATAGCATGTAATGCTGAATTGAATAACTGCGTTATTCAGAAAGTCGATACTTGTGAAGTACCGTGTGTATTTTATGCAGGTACTGCATTGCGGTGTGGTAAAGTGATGGGTAATGACTCCTCACTAACCAAATAACTTCTGACCAGGGTTGTATAACCAAGCTGGTGAAGTCGGACGGATGAGATGATGTTTGAGACACTCATCTGCGACCGTTGATGAAATTAGGGTTTTTAAAGAGGTGCGCAAGCATCACTCTTTAGCTTGGTCGAAACTAAGCATGGGAAAGGTTTTGAAGAGGACCGACCGGGCATGTGTGTAGACAACACGCCGGTGTGCACGTCCATACTTCACTTTCCCAAGAAGGCGCAATCTAAGCCACCCAATTCGTCCGGTGAAGTTGAGTGGTTGAGATCGATTTGCGATAAGAGTTTGATGCCGCAAAGAAGCCGCGCGCCATGCTCTCTTCCGGCGCGTTTTCCAAGACGACCTAGCTTGGTCGGTCTTGGCCGGTTGGCTTGGCGTGAAGGTGGCGGGCTGATGTTCACGCCCATACTTCACTTTCCCAAGAAGACGCGATCTAAGCCACCCAATTCGTCCGGTGAAGTTGAGTGGTCGAGATCGATTTGCAATTTGGGAAGTGTAACCACGCATGTTTGAGCGGGCGTTTTGGATTGGCCAGGCATGATATGCCTTGGCCGACCGCAAGAGGAGGTAGATGGGTCCACGGTGGTCATGCTGGTATAACCGGACCTGCTTAATCTAATCTGTGACCCTCCATTCGTGCTTAGGAGAAGATGGACGCGCGTGATGGCTTGAACCCTAATTTTGGCTTTCAAAGCCGCGCGACCATGCTCTTTTGGGCGGACGGTTTTGTTGTAACCAACCACGGTTGGCTTTGACCTATTGGCCAAGTGTGTAGGCGGTCACATGGTGATTGTGTCGACATGCTCCGGGCCCTTTGAGTCTACATCTACACCCTCCATCTATACCTGCGAAGATGGATGGTTGAGACCGTTTTGCGGCACATGTAATATGCCGCAAACCCTAATTTAGGGTTTTGGCCAATGGTCGACCATGCGGGTCGGCCGTGTGTATTCCATACCTGCTTGGGGGTGATGGAATTGATCTGTGGTCATCCAATCATGCTTGTGGAGTTGGATGACTGCGATCAGATCATATTTGGCAAGCTAAGGCCGTGTGTATTCCATACTGGCAGGGGTGATGGAATTGATCCGTGGTCATCCAATCATGCTTGTGGAGTTGGATGACTGCGATCGATCATATCCGGCAAGCTAAGGCCGTGGGTATTCCATACCATGCTTAGGGTGATGGAATTGATCCGTGGTCATCCAATCATGCTTGTGGAGTTGGATGATTGCGATCGAGATCATATCCGGAGACCGATAAAGTCAAGTCCGGATGCTCAATCGGGCTAGTATAACACACCGAGAGGGCTCAATCGGGCTAGTATAACACACCGAGAGGGCTCGGGCTAGTATAACACACCGAGAATCGGCCACACGGGTATTTCGTACATGGTTTCATTATAGTGTTTGGAGGTTCGTGTTACTCTGTAAGAGTAACACTCGCCGTCATGCCACATCGATAATGATTCATTATAGTGCTTGGAGGTTCGTGTACTCGTAAGAGTAACACTCGATCGTCATGCCACACCGATAATGAGTACAGAAATACAAGGCTGATATGAAATTCTGAATGGGACTGTTGCTACAAGTTCCATTCTTGGTGAATCAAGTGAGGGAGTATCCAACACTTATAAATGGCTTTATCTTTTACAAGATGTCAGCGCATGATTTTCTCTGGTTTTTACAAATATAACCTTAAACGAAAATCCACCATCAACATTAAGTCCCCTGCCTAGCACATAATGGTTACACTATTGTGTGGTAGGCATGAGATGGTGACAGTTAAAGATAAAACTTATGAGGCAAAGTTAGATGTTACCAGGAGGGACGGGTCATCCTATCCTTGGAGTATGTCACGTTCAAAAGGCATATAGGAGAGTGTTTCCCTAGTATGATGTCGGCCTTGCCTGCTTCGATCGACCTTGCTATGCCTGCTTCGGTCGAGGGGATATTGCGCCTGCTTGATCGAATGTGGGCTTGTTGTGTCTGCGTGAGTCTCACCCACATACGCCTGACAGACTTGAAACTTGTATCGGTCTTGAAACTTGTACCGGTCTTGAAATCAACACCAGACTAAAATTTGTACCGGACTAAAATTTGTACCGGACTAAAATTTGTACCGGACTTGAATGGTGTTTGGACCGGCCATTGTGTGCTCCGATGTGAGTTGTGTCTTGCCGTGTGACTACATCTCTCCTGTATTTTCATACAAGTTCTAACTCCTGCCTTTTATTTAATTGTGGAAGAAAAGAATCCCCGTTGAGATGTCTTCTGGAGATAATGCTGGTACCAAGTCAGGAAGTGTTGGCAGCTTCAAGGATATGCCGAACATTGATGATGAGTTGTTCACCGCGCCTTTTCAACTATAGGAAAATATCTGTTCCACAAGATAACTCTTCTCCTATCGACTTTTAGGTTTTTCATGCTCCGCTGGGCCCTTATGAAGGATGGATGAGACGTATGTTGAGCAATGAGTACATCAAAGATAACTTGACCGGAGCGCAGATTATTGATGCAGCTTGAGTGTTGAAACGTCTCGAGAGGATGTTAAAGTGGTTTCTGATGCGACCGTTGAGGTGAGTCCTGGAGAGAGTGTTGAAGAAGGATTCCGAAGCGAACGTGGGTCTCGGAGAGAGCGTTGCGGCGGCTCTTGAATAGACCATTGAGGCGGCTTTCGCTGGGAGGGAGCGTTGAAGTGGCTTCCTCTTGGCCCGATTACCCTTGCGAATCCATGATTCTTGACTGACCATCTTTCTCATGTTGAAGAAGTCCTTGATCGACGGTGAAGGAACTTCATGCTGAGCCTCAGTCCCAAGCGTGGTTTACATGGTTTGTCCGTAGTGGTTGTTGTCGAACCAGGTATGGAATACCTTGGACGTTGTTTCATCATTGTGGGATTCGTGCACGTGGTACTGGAGTTGGAGTTGATGGACGCGCATGATGTTGTATCTTGGTGGTTTTCCTCTTGCTGCTTCAAGGAACTGCTTACAGAAGGCTGAATGTTGTATCGCCTGTTGGTGAGATATATGCCCCTACAAACATTATGAGGCTCTTCCGGCAGGCCTGGTTCTTTCTATCAGGGCATATGTTGTTGTAGATGAGCGTTCAATAGCTCCAGAGGATGACCAAAAGCGCGGATTCTCCAATATAGCGTGATAGATATGTACCGGGGCTGTGTCGATAAAGTGACTCACCCGGATCTTGTTCGACCACTGTCCGATAGAGTAACTCGCCCGGATCTCTCTCGATATGACGGTTGGACATCGTTATCTTCTTGAGGCTGCTCCCTTGAGGTATCGGCTAGTGGAAGATTACCGTCATAGAGCGGTTATACGTTGAACCGGCACTCTTTAAACCAAATGGCAGCATGGTATAATAAAAATTTCCGAGAGGAGTTCGAAAAGATATCTTACTTGCATCATGCTCGTACATCCTTATCGTTTGTAGCCGCTACATCCATCCATGGAGGAGAACATGCCGTGTCATTTGGTTGTATCTATTAACATGTCGATGTTAGGCAGAGGAGGATCGTTTTTGGAGCAAGATCTGTTCAAGCCTCTCAAGAAGTCTATGCAGACTCCGATCTATCCATTTTCCTCATGTGTGAACTACAACCGTTTAACCGACTTGGATACAGGTATGATATGTATATGATGGGTGACCAATTTTCATCCGGCATTTCTTCATATCTCCAAGCAAATATGTCCCGGTACTCTTTGAGAAGTTGCACGAGCTTCGTGCGTTTATCCGTACACAAGGTTGAGCTGATGGAGATAGGCCTAGGAGATTCCTCAACGATCTCAATTTCATCAGTTGTAGAGTTGGTGCCATCTTGCAGCTGTTGTGGAGCATCTAGCACTTGCTCTTGTGGTTCGTTCTTTGTTGTAGCATTCCATTAGGTGGAGAGACCGGGTACAGTCTCCTCTGCCGATAATGGCGAGCTTGGTGCCGGTATACCGTTTTCCTTTCTAGTCACGACCCGCCATAAAAGTTCGTTCCCTCCTCGTGTGAACGTGGGTTGTGGCTTCACAGTATGGAGAAGAATGCTTCGTCAGCAAAGATGCATCGTGGGTACTAGCCCTCAATGATGCAAGTAGGTCCTCTTCCTGAATTGACGCCCACATGGGGAGTGGGATGCAACGAACTTGTCTGATTCTTTCCACGGAGCTTCTCCCGTATGTGCTGGTTTGGTTTCCCTCGAAGTCCGTTATTGTGGTAGGCTTCCGTACGACCTTGCCTGGGAGAGCCTTGGATGTCCTGAGAATCTTGAGAGTAATGAAGACGATCCTGTGTAGATAAGGGTCGTCTTGAACTCTGAATCCTTGATGCGTGCGGTGACATGTAGGTCACGGCCGTGACCTTCCTCTGGTTGATAGCAGCAAAACGTCTCCGCGCTGATTCTTCGAGAGATGTGAAAGTTTGCATAAACTTTCCACTAGAGAAACCGCTTCCCGATCCACCGGCCTCTGGTTCATAGTGAAACTATTGACTTGAGGAAGATCGTTGTGAGGATCAGTCCCCAGTGTAGGAGCCTCCATGACAGGACCGCTGAACCGGAGTGAAATTATTGACTCGAGGAAGATCGTTGTGAGGATCAGTCCCCAGTGTGGGAGCCTCTATGACAGACCGCTCATATCCGATGTCGCTTCTTTGATCGGGTCCATGTAGGTCCGTGCCATTGAAGTACCTTCTCCGGTGCGTTGAATTCATTCCTTGTTGGCTCCTGGGGCTGTTGCGGGTCATGTGGAAATCGATCAGTTAATGTCTTAAGAAAAGTGAGTACCTCTTTACGAGTTGCGGCCATATCCGTTTGAGTCTTGACAAGAACTTCCCGCTTTTCCATCAAGTCTGCAATAATGGGAGATGGTCCTCCTCTCGCCCCTCCGGTTCCTCGTCCCGATGAAGGAGTGGAAGTTGTTGCTCGGTGACTACCGGAGGTGTTACACTTGATGAGATGCCGGGACTTGCAGCTGCTCTCGGCTGCGGTGATGGGAGGTGTTGTAATATCACCGCTTGAGTGATCGAATTGAACGTTCCCATCCTCTCGTACTCACGTGTTACTTGATTGATCTCTCCTTCCTCAAGCGTTTCTTCACGGCTTCGACAAGGGTCTTGAGATGTAAATCTTCCAGCAGGGATCCGTAAGCTACAGGCTCCATTTCTTTATCCGGTAGACGTTGTAGTACTCCGGACAAGTCCTCTCCTCTGTGGAGTTGCCTCGGTTCTTTATTGTTGACTGGACCATGTTGTTCATCTTTCCTGAGTCTCCTGCGGGCTCTTTTTCCTCTCCACCGGTAAAGGTGTGACTCCTGGCTAAGGATTCAGCGTTTCTTGCACTGCTTGAGTAGATGCATGCCGACCCTTCTTGTAATTGTGCTGCTATATCGTTCAAAAGGCGAAATGTCTCGCTCTGCCTTCTGGTGATACCGGCTTGATTTGCCAAGACATCCTCCAACATTCCAGCTATGCTTCCCATGATATATGAACCGCCTGTGGTCTCCGAGTGAGGATACATCGCGGGATGAAAACTGAAGGATTGAGAATTCAATTTTTTGCAACCGATAGATCAATCTCCCACTGTGGTCGCCAATTGTTGATGGGTGAAAACTACTCCTGATGAATTTGGTAATTTGGGGTGTGGATGAGGAATGAATCTAAACCTTCAACAAATGCACTTTGCGCGGTGAGTGCTTGTAGATTCGAGAGATCAATCGTGCAAGTCCGGCCTAAACCAAGAAATGGCCGTTCCGGACTTGTTTCGGTCACAAAGTGAAGGAGATGGGGTTGATCTTAGGGAGGGAAGCGAAGAAGGTGTTGGCTTGCTTATGACTTGTAACGAGAAAGATGAGCAAGCTTACGGTTGATGCAAGCGAGGCTCGAGTGTTTGAATACGGTTTGTATTAACACTTGGTTTTTACGTCGCCGAACTTGTGTTGTTCTCCGTTATTCCCTTGTTCGTTGTTATTGGAAAAGAGGGCGGAGAACCTATTTATACAAGTCATTGAGCCTCATTCACGTTTCTCGTGGGAAGTGGAGGTAGTGGAATGATGGAGTAGTGGAGTTGTGTGCCGGTAACACACGACCAGTCTTGCCCACTTTTCCTGTTCATCTCTAACCGTCCATGACTTCCTAACACGTTCTTGTGATGGCGCGTTGCACGCTGCACGTTGTAAACCGCCAGACCAATACCCCAATATGTATCCCCAGTTTGTGACATGATTGATGTCTGGAATGTGGATCGTGGATCCACGGAAGATAGCATGTAATGCTGAATTGAATAACTGCGTTATTCAGAAAGTCGATACTTGTGAAGTACCGTGTGTATTTTATGCAAGTACTGCATTGCGGTGTGGTAAAGTGATGGGTAATGACTCCTCACTAACCAAATAACTTCTGACCAGGGTTGTATAACCAAGCTGGTGAAGTCGGACGGATGAGATGATGTTTGAGACACTCATCTGCGACCGTTGATGAAATTAGGGTTTTTAAAGAGGTGCGCAAGCATCACTCTTTGGCTTGGTCGAAACTAAGCATGGGAAAGGTTTTGAAGAGGACCGACCGGGCATGTGTGTAGACAACACGCCGGTGTGCACGTCCATACTTCACTTTCCCAAGAAGGCGCAATCTAAGCCACCCAATTCGTCCGGTGAAGTTGAGTGGTTGAGATCGATTTGCGATAAGAGTTTGATGCCGCAAAGAAGCCGCGCGCCATGCTCTCTTCCGGCGCGTTTTCCAAGACGACCTAGCTTGGTCGGTCTTGGCCGGTTGGCTTGGCGTGAAGGTGGCGGGCTGATGTTCACGCCCACTTCACTCACTTTCCCAAGAAGACGCGATCTAAGCCACCCATTCGTCCGGTGAAGTTGAGTGGTCGAGATCGATTTGCAATTTGGGAAGTGTAACCACGCATGTTTGAGCGGGCGTTTTGGATTGGCCAGGCATGATATGCCTTGGCCGACCGCAAGAGGAGGTAGATGGGTCCACGGTGGTCATGCTGGTATAACCGGACTCGCTTAATCTAATCTGTGACCCTCCATTCGTGTCGGAGAAGATGGACGCGCGTGATGGCTTGAACCCTAATTTTGGCTTTCAAAGCCGCGCGACCATGCTCTTTTTGGGCGGACGGTTTTGTTGTAACCAACCACGGTTGGCTTTGACCTATTGGCCAAGTGTGTAGGCGGTCACATGGTGATTGTGTCGACATGCTCCGGGCCCTTTGAGTCTACATCTACACCCTCCATCTATACTGCGAAGATGGATGGTTGAGACCGTTTTGCGGCACATGTAATATGCCGCAAACCCTAATTTAGGGTTTTGGCCAATGGTCGACCATGCGGGTCGGCCGTGTGTATTCCATACACGCTTGGGGGTGATGGAATTGATCCGTGGTCATCCAATCATGCTTGTGGAGTTGGATGGTGCGATCAGATCATATTTGGCAGTCTAAGGCCGTGTGTATTCCATACCTGCTTGGGGGTGATGGAATTGATCTGTGGTCATCCAATCATGCTTGTGGAGTTGGATGACCGCGATCAGATCATATCCGGCAAGCTAAGGCCGTGGGTATTCCATACCATGCTTAGGGTGATGGAATTGATCTGTGGTCATCCAATCATGCTTGTGGAGTTGGATGATGCGATCGAATCATATCCGAGACCGATAAAGTCAAGTCCGGATGCTCAATCGGGCTAGTATAACACACCGAGAGGGCTCAATCGGGCTAGTATAACACACCGAGAGGGCTCGGGCTAGTATAACACACCGAGAATCACTGACGGGTATTTCGTACATGGTTTCATTATAGTGTTTGGAGGTTCGTGTTACTCGTAAGAGTAACACTCAGTCGTCATGCCACACTGATAATGATTCATTATAGTGCTTGGAGGTTCGTGTACTCTGTAAGAGTAACACTCAGTCGTCATGCCACACTGATAATGAGTACAGGAAATACAAGGCTGATATGAAATTCACAGAATGGGACTGTTGCTACAAGTTCCATTCTTGGTGAATCAAGTGAGGGAGTATCCAACACTTATAAATGGCTTTATCTTTTACAAGATGTCAGCGCATGATTTTCTCTGGTTTTTACAAATATAACCTTAAACGAAAATCCACCATCAACAGCTAGTTAAGTAACCTAGTACTTGTCTTGTTTAAAAGTTAAAGGTCTAAGTTATATGGATAATTAGAACATGATGAGAAAAATAGAGTTATCTTTATTTTGGTCTTATCGAAAAGCGATTGTATTTGTACAATCGGTTTAGCAAAAGGAACTAAGGTGCTTAGTCGATTTTTGGTTTGCTAAACTATTAGGGAAAATTGCTTCGGGCAATTGTTTCCTTGGTAACATATCAAAACAAAATTACTTTGTAGTTTCGGATTTGATATTGGTTATCAAAAATGGTGTGTGGAACCCTCGTGCTTAACTCTTATAGGTTTGCAAGTCTATTTTGAGATTTGTAAGATCCTTTCGGTTTGTCCTTTATTTGCTCGTTCCTTCGTCATTTTGTGACAAAAAGGGGGAGAAATATATGGAGTAAACAAGTGATACTGGTATTGATTTATATTGATTGGTATCACTAAGGGAAAGGACATTGGTGCTTAAACGTTTATCTAACGATAGAGTAAAGCATAGACTAAGGGGGAGTAGCATATCATATGATACTTGTAGTTATTTAGGGGGAGTATTAGCTTTGTTATTTAGGGGGACTACAAAGGAATAACAAAGACGTGCAGATTGATAAATTCTACCTATCTTACCTTTAGGGGGAGTATTATCTTTGTTATTATAATGTCAACAACGACATTTATGGATTGAATGTATACAGGTTATTGTGTTGTTGAATTTGGGAATCAAGCGTATGTATAATGAATTCTTGTAATTTGTTTATCCATATGGTGTAAGAGTTTTGTCACTAAAATTGACAAAGGGGGAGATTGTTAGAGCATAGCTCGGTTGAACCCACCAAGCGTTGGTATGTCAAGTTTGGTTGTCATATTTTAGTGAACCAAAACTCATTTAAAGAGTCGCTTAATTATGTACTAGAGTCAACTTCGTATAGGTTAGCTTGAAAGTATTAGGATATGAGACATTAAAAGTATTGCGAAGACTTGAAGAAGTGAAGAAGTAAGGAGCTACAACGACAACGTCATCCTTCCACTTGAGGTTAGTGATATTTGACTTGAACTGTTTCATTCCCTAACGTATTTGTTTGTACCCAAAATTACTTTTGGGTACGAAACACGATTGAGGTATGTATTCAGGGTTGGAGACGAATTAAAGAACAAATAAAATAGACACAGGTTTTACGTGGTTCGGCATGGTTTGCCTACATCCACGGGTGAATCCCCTTGGGGAGTGGTGTTTTATTGATAATAGAATTACAGTCTATTTTTTTCTCTCTTTTTCCTTCCCTCCTTGTTCAGAATTACATTCTCTCTATTTATACAATTGAATACCTAATTACAATATAAACTTAAATGGCATTAACTACTCATTCATGCCTCCCTGTTTAATTTTGCATGAACTGCTCATTCATGCCTCCATGTTTAATTTTTCATGAAACTGCTCATTCATGCCTCCATGTTAAATTCTGCATGAAACTGTCTTTGCATGCCTCCTGAATTAATCCTGCATGCTGGCAGACTGGATTGATGGTTGACAGGCATAATAGGCTGGAAGTTTGGATGGAGGCTGGCTGACAGCGCATTTGGCAACATGGCTGGAAACTGATTAGTAGCACATCTGGCAGCATGGATAGAAACTGGTTGGCAGTGCGGCAGAGAACTTGGCTGGAAATTGGTTAGAAGCACTGTTGGCAACAAGACTGAAAATTTGCTGGAGGTGCGACGTGCAACCTGACTTTGACAATTGACCAATGGTTGACTTTGACGATTGACCAGGCATTGACTTTGACCATTGACCGGTCATTGAATTTATGTAATACTGGGAAGGCTGGTGGGATGCCTCGGTTGACTAGTTAGCGGGCTTGGATGACAGCTGAACAGTGGTCCAGGCAACATTCTGGCCCGATATGTGGTATTTTTACTCATGGTACAAACATCGCCCCCTCTTAACCTCCAACTGGTTGGGGGTTAAGAACATTTTATTTCCCTTGATTAATGACAAAATTCGCCCTTAAGTGTGGATTATTGCTGCTAAAGTGATTGGAAACCTTCTCTTGCTGTTTGCGGAAGTCAAGACGCCCCAAAGAGTAAATTTTTATTGTTGAAGCGAAAAGAAAACTGCCTTCGTTGATTGTGGAAATCGTAATGAAGTCGCCCCCAAGTGAGGCTATTGTGTTTGGAAGATCAGCGGGAAAAAGTTGAGTATGAACCATTGTTGTCTGAAAAACAAACAGGAATGAAGGCTGATCTGGTCTGCAATGGAAGCGTGATGGTGGAGCAGAGTGTTGAAAGTGAGATGTAATTGTTGATGTAAAACTGAACTGTGGTAGTTGCATAGAACTTGAATAGTAACTATTGTTTGGAAAAGATGAGCTATATTTGACGTTACTCGGCTGGAATCTGTGTGAGCTGTTGTTGTAAACGAAATTTGAATTTGCTGACTGTCAGTAATTTTCCGACCAAACTAGGTAGTAGTAGTTGTTGGTATTAAGTTGCTGTCAATTACGGACTGAGCCGCGGTAGTTGCGAGCGAAAGGGTGTGACCCTTTATTAGTTGATATGGTAACAGACTTTGTGTGTTGTTGGGCCTCCAATGGTCTTGGTTGTGCTACTGGATTGACATTGATCCTTATATGTCTTCAATAGTTGTATGAATCAGGATAGCAGCAGCGATGTCGACTAGATCACAATAGTTGTTGCGGAACTGGATTGCAGTGATTGCGGTAAACTTGACTGTGATGGCCACAAAAAACTGTCCCCTGCAGTAATGAGCAAAACTGGGTAGTAACAACATTGAGCAAAACTGGTCTGCAGCAGCTGCGATCAACGTAACACCTGATTTGGCCGCTCTTCTTCTTTACTGGAACCATATTGGCTAACCAGGTGGGATGGTGAATGGGTTTGATGAAACCAGCGGCTAATAGTTTTTGAACTTTAATCTTGATCTGTTCTTCTACATCGTGTCTGAATTGTCTTGGGGATTGTTTGACCGGCTTGGATCCGGGTATTACATGTAGATGGTGTGTGACCAGTTTCTCGTCCAGGCCAGGCATCTCCTCGCACATCCACGCGAATACATCTCGATATTCCTTAAGAAGGTTCACAAGTTTTTCACGTTCGTCAGCGCATAGGTTTGAACTGATGGAGATAGGCCCTGGAGATTCCTCGCTCCGGATGTTGACGACTTCGAGTTCGTCTATGGTGGAGTTGGTTCCGTCCTGCAGTTGTTGTGGTGCGTCTGGCACTTCCTCTTATGTCTCACTGTTGTGATTGCATTCCATTGGGCGGCGAGACTGGGTGGTAGTCTCCCCTGCTAATTTCTAACATCGGCGCCGATATACGGTTTACCCTTTTTTGTCGCGACTTGCAATAAAAGCTCGCTCCCGCTTGGTATGAGTGTGAGTTATGCTTTCACTTGATGAGGGGAGATTGGCGTGTTTTTCTTTTGGAGGGAGAAAATGGGGTCGGGTCTCTTGGTGCAGCGATGTGAGCCTGTCCCCTTCTTCGATTGATGTCCATGTCGGGTGCAGAGTACAGTGGAATCTGCCTGACGAGTCCCGCGAATTTTCCTTTGGTTCGAATATCTCTATACTGTGATTGGAGCATAAAGAGATAACGACGCGGCAATACGAATAACTTCTTCATTCAAAATGGTCTTCAGCACCGGTGATATGTTGAAGGAATGACCCTATTATCGTGGAGCCACGATCTACCGTAATCATGTGGTAGTCTGCCTCCTTTTCGATTACCTCGAACTTTACCTTCGATCGTATTGGCCCTACCGACAGATTCAGGTTGATGTATCCATACGTGCTGGTTAGGTTGCCTTCGAAATTCGTCATCATGGTAGACTGACGTATGATTTTGCTTGGCCGCACCTTGGCTATCATGAGAGTTCTGGGAGTAACAACGTTGGAGGATGCCCTTGTATCGACGAGGGCCCTTTTGAACTCCGAATCTTTGATGCGAGCAGTGACATGTAGGGCCCGGTTATGCCCTTTTCCGCCATCATGTCATCCTCAGTAAGTGTAATATTTTGACGGACATCTCTGATTTTCTTGGAGTCTCTGATCGTGAGGGAACTAAACATGCGTCTAGGGCTATTTGATTGATAGCAGCAAATGTTTCTGCTTGCTGGTCTTTTGAAAGGTGTAAAAGTTCACATAAACTTTCCACCAATGCAGCTGCCTCCTGGTCTACCGGTTTCTGATTAGTGGTGAAGCTGTTAACCTGAGAGTGATCATCCGATACGTCAGTCCCCAGTCTTGGAGTTTCCGAGGTGGGTGAATCATTCGGATCCGATGTCAGGCTGATAAGAAAGTTGAGTATGATGTTGATTGCATCCTTCATCAGGTCTATGTTTCTTACGTGGATCTCCTGGACTCTTGCCAATTCGGCCAACTTCGGAATTTCTCCGTTGGTTGCGCCATTAGGTGTCGTGTTCGGAGGGGGAGCGTTGCCATTCTCCGGAGCCTGAACGCAGTTTGAGATCGTGGACTCAGCTCCAAGACCGACCATCTTCTGAAAATTGGGTCGAAAAGTGAAATTGGGAATTGAAAAATTGATATTGTAACCGGGAGATTAATCTCCCAATGTGGTCGCCAATTGTTTGTGTGTGAAAACCGTTTCTACTGATTTCGGTAATTTCGTGTGAGTGCGGATGAGAAACAAATCTAAACCCAAAACAATGTACTGCACGGGAGTACTTTTGATTCGAGAGATCAACTGCACAATCTGGCCTAATCCAAGAAATGGTCGTTCCAGGCTTGCTTCGGTCACAAAGTGAAGGAGAAGGGTTGGTCTTAGGGAGGGAAGCGAAGAAAGTGTTGAGGCCAGAATAGTTGATTCTGGAAGTGTGGGTGTTTTATGACTTGTATCCGAAAGTTGAACTGGCGAGCTGAATGGAAAGCTACCAGGTGATTTCTGGATGTGTAATGTTCTCCTCACCAAAAACTTGTCCTTTGGTGGAAGTAGGTGAAACCTATTTATACAAGTCGTAATAAAACGTACCCTGGCCTCATAAGAAGTGGAAGTGGTTGAGTGGTGGAAAAGTGGTAACGGGTAACGCCTGGAATTGATGTGCCCATAATGAAGATGCGTTTCACCACTTATTCCTTGCAATTACTAACCGCATCACCTTTATGACACTTTCTTGTAACGGGCGTATTGCAGTCCACACGTTGTAAACCGCCAGACCAATACCCTGATGAGCATCCCCCAGTTTGTGACATGTTTTGATGTCTCGAGTGTTTTCATTGGAAAACATGTAGCATGTTGCTATGTGTGGCAAGTTAAAATAGAGAGGCTTGCCGGTTCAGTGACGACCTTCGACGGCCGAGATTTTGCATCTCGGGAGGAAGTGTGGCCGTTGATTATGGCTCCCTTTCGTTGGTAGCCAGCGACGTGGCCGTGGTGTTGGCATGGCTTGCACATGCCTTTGGTGTGGCCAAATTAGGGTTTGGCACAACAGTGGAATTTCAGTATTGCGACCAAAAGGTTGCCACAAGTCTTTTGGTTTAGTGGCAAGCTTGTACGGTTGAGATCTGCATCTCAGGAGGAAGGGTAGCCGTTGATCGCGGCTACCTTCCGTTTTGCGGCCAACGGCATGGTGGCATGGCCAGCATTGTCGCGCATATTTTAAGCGCGACCAAATTAGGGTTTTGGCATAAACCATGGAATTTGGCATTGCGAACAAAAGTCGCCACAAGTTTGGTGGCGAACTTGTACGGCTGAGATCTGCATCTCAGGAGGAAGGGTAGCCGTTGATCGTGGCTACCTTTCGTTGGTGGTCAGAGGCGTGGTAGCGTGATTGGCATGGCTTGCGCATGCTTTTTTGGCATGATGACCAAAGAATTGGCATCATAGACAATTTAGGGTTTTGGCGGCACAAACCAAGGGATTTGGCGCGTTTTGGGAAGCCAGCGTGTTTTGGGAAGCCAACGTGTTTTGGGAAGCTAGCGTGTTTTGGGAAGCAAGCTTAGTATAGCGACCTCTTTTGAGGCCGTGGCAGGATTGGAGCAACCTGATTGGTCGACGGGAAGTGGGGCCAGCATGCTAGGGCGTGACCTCACTTCCAACGCACGGTGGTCGATGGAAAGAGGGTCGGCATGCTAGGGCGCGGCCGCACTTTTAGTGCGTTGTGGCGGATTTGGTTGCCTAGCTTGGTTAAGCACGGTTTCGACCAACGGGGCCTAGTATCACATGAGGCGCGAAACCCTAATTTTGCAAACTAGTCGGGTTTATGAGTTCTTTGTGAGTCATCACAATAATTGGCCGGATTTTGTATCGCCACACAAAATTTTTATCTACGAGTAATGCAGTGTGTTTTCTGTCTGAGTATTTCGTTCAATGGCCTTAACTTTGGTACTTGGAGGTTCATGCTACTCCACTGCGAGTGAACATGAATCCGTCATGCCATACCGATTTAAGGGTTCTGCTGGGGAATATAGCATAGGAAAGTACTCAGTGAGTCTAGTATTGGCGAGGTGCCAGAATTTACAGAGTGTTATGGATAGAAGTATATTGAGCGGCTCAATAAATGTGTCGGTGGAGAGGTTAGTACTCGCAGCACCGCTTCCTTGCAGAGTGACGTCACATCTGATGCAAGGTTTTACGATTAACCCTAAGCTAAAAACCACCATCAACACTAGTCAACCGAATTTTCGGAAAGCTAGTGTGATTATGCACAATACTCACATGGAGGTAGAACCGAAACTTATTTTGGTAGAACCGTGAAACCCATGATTTGTGATTGAGTGTTCTTAATAAATCACATAGTTCTTGAAAGTCGGATGAACCAATTCTAAACTCGTTTGGAAGTGTGGCAAACATTTCAAGATTGTAAGTATGAAAGAGGACTTACAAAGTAAAGATGTCGACATACTTTGAACATGTGAAGTAACGCTTATCTTTTATTGTTCAAGGATATTCCTTAATACCTAAAGGAAAATCCCGGATTGAAAAAAAAATAAGTTGAGAATCTTTTAATTAAGGTTTTTAATTTTATTTTTGGAAAATGAAAATTGGTAATGTGCATTTACTAATTGGAGATTTTCTAAGAGATTTTATGTCAATGTTTGGACAAAGCATTTCGAGGAATTATGGAAACCGAATCTGGAATATATTGCATATCTTGATAATATTTTCGGTTTTGGAAATTCCTTGGTGTCCAAACTTCCTTGGTCTATAAATACCAAAGTTTTCATTTCTAGCAAACTAATCCTCAGAGCTAGCAAAACTACCTAGTTGTGTTGTTACTGGTGGAGCCGCCTATTCGGAGAGGAAAGTAACCTAATTAGGCGAAATCTCTTACGGCCGCTCAGTTTAAAGACTTCTTTGGGATTGAGAAGCTCTATTAGTACCGTTGGTGGGAAACTAGATAATTGCGGTTTACTATTAGTTTTCGATTGATTTGATTGACTAACGGTTGTTGAACTTTGATTGCACCTAGTTTGTTTATGCTTGAGAATCTTCTCTTCTGATATAAGATTCACTAAAACTAGATCGAAGTTTCGACGGGGATCTTTAGACTGTTTTGAGATCTAAAGACGTCTTTTGATAATCCATTGTTAACAGACTCCATTCTGTGCAAGAGATTCAAGTTGATTGTGTGCAGGTGTTTGTTGAAGATCTAAGAAGATTTGAAGACAAAGAAGACTTTGAAGATTTCTGATTTGGGTTCATAATCTTTGTTGTGCACAATACTTGTTTCGGTTAAAGAGGATCCAACTATAATCGATTTATCCTTGTGGTAGATTAGATTAATTAGTTGAGTAGATCGGCATCAATACGTTTCTTTGTGATTAAAAGTATTGATTGCAAAATCTAGACGATTACTTCGGTAATTGTTAGTAGATAGATTTAAGGACCTGACAAAGGAGTTTATTGAGATAAACGGAAGAGCCTTTTGTCGAACTCACATCACTTGGTTGAAAAGAGTTGCTACCAAACAGATTTGTTGTTCCTTTACTGTTTGGAATACGAACCAAAGGAATTATTCCAAGTACATGACTTATTTATAAGTTAGAGGCGTGGGAATACAGACGGAACTAGGTGAACTATAGGTTTAGTTGCTTGGTCTCAACTATACGAAGTTGGTTTGATTTTTTATAGCGGTTTAATCCTGAGAGTATTCAATTATGGACAAGGTCTCGGGGTTTTTCTGCATTTGCGGTTTCCTCGTTAACAAAATCTTGATGTGTCTTTTACTTTTATATTTCCACAATTATAATTGTTTTTTTATTATAATTGTAGTAGCAGGAAATCCCACACTACACCCCTTACTCAATTTTGCTTAATTAATCCATTGAAAGATGTAAGATCAAGAATATTTATTGATTGAATTCATGAAGTGTTTACACGGGGAAAATAGAATTACACTTAGAAGTTAAAACACTCTTAAACTTTCTCTCTCCTAATGACTTGCTCAACAATTTCCCCAAAAAGATCCCCCGTACGAGACTCATTTAGCCCTTTATATAGGATAATACATAGTGGATGACAGCTAAGCTACCCTTTATTTTCGGGAATGTCTCGCGAAGTGTCGCAGGTGCACAAACATTCACTCTCGCGACACTTCTTACCCCTCGCCAGGTCTCACGTCTTCTTTATGTTTTGCCTGTCGTTATTCATTGCGTCGTTTATTTTAGCTCCTGCGACTCCTTCGCGATGTTGTCGTTTATTAATCCCGCGAACCTTGTTTGTTGCGATATTATGATCCTACATCTTGCCTCTTTTTCCTTGAATATTGCTTGACAAGCGATCTTTAAGGAAAAATCTATTGTGGTAGCGATCTTTGGTTTTTGTTGATGAAGGAACGAGCAAAAGAATATTTTCCTTGAAAAGTACGTACTTGCCTCTATTCTTTTGCAAAGTTCCGAAGCTTCTTTTGAGATATATACGAGTATCGTCTCTATCTCTCCTCATATTTCTCTGCGAGGGAAAAAGTATCGTGAGATTTTTACAATATTGTTTCCTTGATTGCTTATCTTTATCTCTGTTTCGATTTTGTACTTTTACACGGATTTTGATTATTAATGTCTTTTCTTGACACGTCTCTTTCAACCGCTTATTCTTGACCATTCATGTCTCTTCGCATTAAATGACCTCGTTTTTCTCGAGGATCTTTTTCCCTATATATAGTTTTCTTTTCCCCTCCTTTTCATTCTTTAGTTTCTCTCTGCAACTTTTCTTTGACTCTCTCCTTCCGCAATTTGCGCTCCCTGCCATCTTGTAAATCTTTTTCTTCATCCCTTCTAACGTTGATCCTAATCTCCAGCCTCCCATCCATTCCCATACTGATAATGGCTTTCATTAGTCGTGCATACAAAACTTATTTTGATGAGGTTCAACAGAAATTGCTTGAGAAGGGTTTTACTTTATCAACCATTCCTGATCAAGAACCTTCATCTATCCTTTCGCAAAGTCGTTTTCGATTATCAATGTGATGATCAAAAAATTATAGTCTCGCTTAGGTCACTTCTCGCTGGACTTCCCATTCCCTTATACAATCCCGAGATGCCCTTATTTTATGAAATCCTGGCCCATGAAAAGTTCTCTCGAGTCATTTATCAATTATGTGGCGATTGCATTCGCCTAATGCTTGAGTTCGCGAACCGTGGTCTTCGGTAAAGGATCTTTATACCCTAATACCGTTAGAAACCCCGAATTCGGGAGACTTGGAAATAGATCTTTGAGAAATACACCGAGAGAGAACTTTTTGAAAATTATTCAAATGATAAAGATGAGGAATGTGAAATCTGTTGGGGCATTCGCACGAAAAAGAAGGATAATGTCCCCGAGGATAAATTACTCATGCAAGATATTGACTGGCACCCGGGCAATAATACTTCTCCCTCGCCACTCCAAGGATGAGAAGTGGTGGGTTGTACCCTTGATTTTAAATGGCCCTTACATCGCGGGTCCACATATTCTTCCTGCGAATCTCGCAGGATATCATCCTTGGGAATTCAAATGGCCTGATAAGGCAAAAGAGGTATATTTTCTACTTCAAATCTTGCCCTTGCAAATTTCTTTTTATATTTGCTGATTTTGTGGAATTTTTCAGATCGCCAGATTGAGAAGAAGTTACAAGGATGACCCGTTGGAGAGTACTTTGACGATACTTCGATCGCTTACGAGTGAAGTAAGAAACATTTCCTTTGTTATTTTGTTAAACAATATTGTTGCCTCTGTTTCTTATCTTTAACCGTATGCGAAGGTTGAAGTTGAAGAAGTTGTAGCCGCGAAGATTAAAAGTAAGGGTAAAACTGTCGTTCGCAAGGGTAAATCTTCTGCTCCCTTAACTAAGAAGCGAAAGGTCCAATCTTCTTCTCGCCTTAGCTCAAGCTACGAATCTTCGACGAGGATAACCATGACTCGAATCCTTCTCTCGCCAAGAAGATTCCGTCGACCGTTCTTCTATGGATCGGTTATCTAGCATCTTCTCGATTCTTTCCAAGGAATGGGAAATGCTCCCTAGCTCCCTTTGCGGGGTTCTCGCAAATGTGTGTAATCTTTGCTTTACTAGAGGGCAATAATTCTTTCAATGGAGCCTCTAGAATCGTGTCTCCCGACTTCTTGAACTCACTTGGGTCTTTGGTATGCATGTAGTCATATTTCCCGTTAATTTTAAATTTTTAAATATATATGCATTAACGATTTTTCTATCTTCTTTCATAGGTTGGAAGAACTTCTTTTGTAGTTGCCTCAGATCTCGAGAGAAGACGCAATAATCTTGAAAAGAGAAATTTACAATTGAACAAAAAGTCCCAAGAGTGGAAGTCGAAGTCGCGTCATCTCGCGATAGGGTTCAAAAATTAGAAGCCGATCTCGGACTCCCAAAAGGATAGAGTATCTACTCTTCAGAACTCAAATCAAGCAACTTTACGGTATAATAATTTTCAATTCTCAAATCCTTGTCATGTTATCTTCTGTCTTTCTTTGTCGACTATTATTCTCATGCAGACGTATATAATCTCTCCAGAAGAATCCATTCATTTCCCGAGCCTATGAATGATGATGTCCTTCTTGCTTACCTCAATCAATCTCTAAGTAGTTCCTCAAATAAAACTAACCTCCTTTCATTAAAGGATCTTCAATCCAAGCATCATCTCTTAGAAATCGAACACAGGTCTAGTTTAAATTTAACTAATCGCTTTAAACGAATGTACCTTGATTCCGAGAAGAAAATCAAGACTTTAAGGAAGAAAATTAGTGATCTCATAGATGAGAACGATCGCATTACTAACAGAGGTGCACAGGCGTTAGCAGAATTCCACAAGTCTCTTCTTGGTGTGCAAGTTGAACGAGATGAACTCCTTCATCAAAATACCATACTTAAGCAGCGAGAAGAGCAAGTTCGTTCTCTTCTTGTTATTAATAGTGATGATGAATTCGCCTGGGCTGCGAAAGTTTTAGATAATGCCAGGAATAACCTAGGTGTTGACGTTAGTCTTCATGCCGAGCATACTTCCTTGATTAAGGATATGATATCTGATAGAGAAGGTTATCTATTATACCTTACTGCTTCTTACTTTTGTAATATTGCTTGTAAATTATTAATTTGTTGTTGCTTATTTGCAGAATCTGAGAAGAGGCTTCAAATTAGAATTAGAGAACTTGAATCTGAAAAGAACAAATTTCATAGGGAATTTTCCAAATGAGAATTCAAGAACTCAAACCGAAAAGAACAACTCGCAAAGAATCTCTCCTTCGCGAGAATAGATATTCCAAGTTGAAGAAACAATTTCTAACGACAAGTGAAGAACTTTAATAATGATGCTTTGTTCGTTTTCGCAATGGAGCCATGGAGTATGTTTGTAAGGACCACAATATCCTCTCGCATTCATATCCCTGTCTCCTTGAAAAGGTTCCCGAGAATCCGCTGTCTCGGACACGTTTCGATAGCGAAGCCGGCGAAGAAAGAAAATTTCCAGCGACGAGAATAATAGGATGAAGAATCGATGAAGAAGAAGAATCACCAAAGAGATAACTCTTTTTGTTTTATAATATCTATACATTTCGTATCCTTATTATAGTGTATTTCTTGGATTTTTCCCCCGAATTCAATCTTCACTCCCCCTTTTGGTAGTTCTTCCTTGTAATATAATTGGCTAACATTATTGATGTATAACTCTTCATCAGAAGATGAATAACAATATTCCATCTTTTCCATTCCCATACTTGCCTCGTTATTTATCTTGGATGGAAGATTTTAGTTGTCATCATGTATGTGGTTGAATAATAATTTTATTGTTATTGAAATGTATTGTTGCAACGAGGTCGCAGGTATCTTCATAAATCAAGAATTCTACTTGCCTTGCCTTATCTTCATAAATGTATTTTATCTCTTCTCATTGCGACAAGGTCGCAAGCCGCCCTTACATTTTCAAGTAAGGGCCCATTGACCCTGCCTTATCATTTTGTGTGGTCTTCCGAGTTAGACCTCCCTAATTAGAGGTCTTCCCCTGCCACCTTTTATTGCGACAAAATCGCAGGACGTCTTTACATTTGCATGTAAAGACCCATTGATCTTGCCTTATCATTTTCCAAGTATTTTTGCCTCTGCAGGATGTTTTAGTTGCGACAATATGACAGGCCTATATATCCTTGCGAACACATAGCCCCATGACATTGCCGTCGTGCGACGAAATCGCAGGACGTCCGTACACTTTCGTGTAAAGACCCATTGATCTCGCCTTACCCTCGCGTTAGTATTATTGCCTCTGCAGGATCATTGCACAAATATGACGAGCCTAAATTCTCTTGCGAAAACATAGCCTTATGACATTTGCGTCTGTTTTGACACTCCCCCTAATGGAGAGCGTCGCCCTTATCATCTCCCCGGTTGCCCCTTCAAGGAGGCGAAACATCGGCCATACAATACTAGCTCCTCCCATCCGGTCTTAACAACAACCAGTTGTTTTCGCAGCCTCTTATCCCTTATACCTATATGGTTTATGGTTACGAGACTGCACCCTAAGTGGAGTTTTCTTCGGGCGAGTGCAACATATGCCAAGACTTGCCAAGAATGGCCAGGGTAGGTTCATCCATCCGGGCACTCGGCTCAACCGTGTACCTCGGCGCCTTGAGCATACACTCGACTCTAAGAAGAGACCCTGGTCGCCCAACCAGGGTATAACCTTATATATATAGTTGGGAATCCAAGGTACCTCTTCCGGATAGGCTTTCATGGGCCCCAAATTTTCATGACTCAGGCTTCAGGAGCGGTGTAACCTTCCCCCTGAGCCATGTTGAGAGATACCCCCTTATATGACGCACTTTAGGTCTTACATTTGCCTCTTACGAAATGTTATTCGCGAACTAGGGTGTACGCCATAAAGGTTCGTCCCATTCTTTTACTCATTCATATTTGTTAAATCATTCAATCATTCATATTTCATTATTTGCTGATACTTGTTTGCGAAGTATTCGCACAATTCTGTATTTTCATTTTTCTTTCTTAACTGAATTCCCATATACTCTTGGCTGCGAGATTCTCGCACATCATTACTTCAATTGCTACTTTTTCTCCTTTTTTTGTTGATTATTCACTTCTTATGCCTTTTGTTCCTCATATCTTTTGCTTCTTTATTACCATAATATGTGCCTGTCTCTAGGCATTCACCCCGCGAGGTATGTTCAATCCTTACTTCTATAGCATCCACCATCAATTTTTCTTTTCTCTGCTCATCTCTCACATGCTGCTTCCAACCTTTTCTTTTGGTATTTCTTTCTTCGCAGCTTTCTACATCGACTTCATGACATTGTTGCGACTCCTTCCAATCTCCCTGTATGATACCAATGCCATTTGGATGTGGAAATTTTATACATTGATGATATGTCGATGCGACTCCCAAGATTTCATGAAGCCATGGCCTCCCAATCAGCGCATTATATGGAGATTCCACGTCAACCACGAGAATAAAATATCAGTTGATAATCCTTGTAGAGGTATTCTCATGTGAACCTCTCCCTTTGGTTTGTTTGCAGTGCCATTAAATCCATATATCTTGTATGTCGAGGGGATCAAATCCTCATCTTTTCCTCCCATCGTCTTGTAAGTATGGTAAAAGAGAATATTCACCGAACTTCCGGTGTCGATTAGGATTCGGTTGATCGCCCAACAAGCTTCTGCTTCATCATCTTCTCCATCAACTGGTTTCGGGTTAATCTCTAATTTTACAACCAACGGGCTATCATGTGTTTCTCTTCCTTTTGGCACTTCATCTGCAGAGAAAGAAATAGTCTTCACCGCCACTTTTCTAATCGTCGTTCTCGCCTGAGCTCATTATTTCTTTATCATCAGCATCTCTCGCAAAGACTCTACTGAGCACGTTGTCATGAAAATCTTCGATTGTGCGATAAGAGTGGACGATAGAGTTGCAATTCAAATTTTTGGCTTTCGTTCCGACTTCTATCACAAATGTTTCCTTTCCTTTCGCTGACACTGTTCTGTGCATTTCTGGTGGTGGTGGTAATGTCTGGCCTTTTTCTTCTCCCTTTAGAAAATGATTCAGCTTCCCTTGATCAATCATCCTGAGAATAATTCTCTTTATGTTTCGCAATCGTTTGTTTGATGTCCATGGAAGCGATGGTAAGAACAAAACTCATGACTTCGTCGCCCGGCGGTGGTTCCATTCCCACGTTCCAAGGTGCTGGTACATCTTCCATCACAAGTATAGCTTCCCAGATCTTTTCCACACTAGCATTCAGTGGAGGCATCTTAATCTCTTCCCATACTGTTCTGCGACTTCTCTGCCCTCCATGATTACTTCGCCTTCGTCCACCGTAAGTTTCTTGCACATGATCTAGCCTCTGAATCTTATTGTTATTGCCACGGTTGTAGTAGTTTTTTTCTTGTTCAAACTCTTCTTGGTCGCGACTTCCCATGGCTACTATCTTCATTTGTCCCCTCATCGCCCTTCCTCGCTTGCCGTCCTTGCGAAGTGCTCACCACTGTATTTATGAATTGAGGTAACAAGCTTGCGTTCGCAGCATTCGAGTTTGTGTTCGCGACTGGATAAGAATTCATTTCATTCTCGTCTTTCTTCTAGGGCGATATATTCTTCCCGTAACTCTCAGATTACGCCATCGTGATTGTATTTTGATTCTAAAAATTTGAATGTATAACAAGTTAGTCGCGAAGAGAGCATTCACAAATGAGAGGATGAGATATCTTTCCTCAACCCGTCCCCGCCATTTCGCTACACATGGTTCTCCATCTTATTGTCAATCGCCTTAAGCTCTCGCCAACCCTTTGTTTCAACCCGAATACATCTTCGATACCCGGTCGTGAAGAGTTGTTACTTATGTATGCTCCCGTGAATGTGGCTTGTAAATGATTAAATGATGTGATTGTGTTCCTTGGTAGACCCTCAAACCATTTTAGTGCTTCTCCAATTAGGCTTGATGCAAAATATTTGCACAAAGTATAGCATCATGATTCTCCCACCGCAACATACACCTCATATAGGCCTTGATATGTTGTACCGCATGAGTTGTTCCATCGAAGATGTTTGTTAATGCGGGAAGATTGCACTTAGGAGGTATTCCTCCCATCTCGTACTTCTAGCGTGAAGGATTCTTGCAGCCCTGCGATGGCTTCGTCCAATTGTTTCCTTCCTCCTTCCCTTCTACTGTTCAACAATCCTCTCATTTCACCGATTCTCTTAAGATTTGTTCATTTGCCTCGTAATTTGATTCTACCGGTCTTTTTAACTCGCTTCTCTCCTTCTTCGCTCGTGCCTGTTTTGACCTTCTTGCTCGTTATTTTCTTCTCTCCTTTCCCCGCGACGCTCTTTTCTTCGTTTCTTTCTTCAATTCGCACGCCATTATATCGGTTGTTCTCTTCTTGGCTGTCTCTCGGCTCTCACTGCGCCCTCTCATATTCTTCATTAATATTTCTATTGGTACGATTTTGTTCCCTTCTTCTTTCGCGGTTGTCATGGTTATTCGCCGGATTGCCTCTTCCATCTCTTGATTTTCCATTTCTGCTCTTATCCTTTCTCTCTCGCGAGCTAGCCGCGCTTGTTCAATGTAGTGTCTCTCAATGTCATCCTCGATCTCTCGGTTTCTTCTCAATTCTTCTCTCCCATGCGAGATTATTCTCCTTCAAAGAATTTGGGTCATTCGGTTCTTGGAGTTGCATGTTTCCTTGATTTTCCCTATTCCGCTCATTTTGAAGATTTTGGGTGAGGAATATAACGATCTTCTATTTCCCCTCTTCTCTCGCCATGCTCCGTACTCGGATTTTGTGTTTCTTCCTGGTACTTTCGTTGGTAAAACTCTCCTTCTTTCTTCCCTATTCGATCTTGAACTTGATCTCACGCTACTTCTAGATCTCCTATTTTGCAACCTCATATTTTCCATCCTCAATTCATGATTCTCGTCTTGTCAAGTTTGCTCGTTCCTCTGCCTCTAGCCGTCTCTCTTCGTGTATTGTTTGTCTCAATCTTTCTAATTTGTGATTTCTTCGTTTTCTCCATTCATTCCTTGCTCTCCTTGTCCATTGTTCACCAACTGCCTTCTGCTCCTCTTTCTCTCTCGTCTTCGAATCGACCTCCAAGTATGTACACTTACTCTATCATAATCCACAGCTGCGTTTGCTACCGGGGAGATCGGTGGTTGGTTTTGATCTTCTCCATCGTTTCTCATATTCATCCTTGACGATTCTCCCGTTTCATTCCTCCTTTCTCCAAACCAAGTCTCCCACTTCTTCTTACAATCGTTGGTTGCCCTTGTACATTTCTTCTTCTAGCCATTTTTCTTTTCCAATGAACTCTTGAGTATCTTCTCCAAATCTTTTCTCTGTTAATCCAAATTCTTTCCAATTTCTACGTCAATCACTGCTCCGTCCCTGTTTCTAGCGCATATGTAGTTGCAGGAAATCCCACACTACACCCCTTACTCAATTTTGCTTAATTAATCCATTGAAAGATGTAAGATCAAGAATATTTATTGATTGAATTCATGAAGTGTTTACACAGGAAAATAGAATTACACTTAGAAGTTAAAACACTCTTAAACTTTCTCTCTCCTAATGACTTGCTCAACAATTTCCCCAAAAAAGATCCCCTGTACAGACTCATTTAGCCCTTTATATAGGATAATACATAGTGGATGACAGCTAAGCTACCCTTTATTTTCGGGAATGTCTCGCGAAGTGTCGCAGGTGCACAAACATTCACTCTCGCGACACTTCTTACCCCTCGCCAGGTCTCACGTCTTCTTTATGTTTTGCCTGTCGTTATTCATTGCGTCGTTTATTTTAGCTCCTGCGACTCCTTCGCGATGCTGTCGTTTATTAATCCCGCGAACCTTGTTTGTTGCGATATTATGATCCTACAATAATTAGAAGTAAAATACACAAACGTTAATTCCTATTTACTTGATAGTAATCATATTGTGTTTGGTTAAGTCCAAACCTCTTATCAAGTAAACATACTTCGTTGTTGTATTGTCTTGATCTCGTATCCATAGACGATCACATGAAGTGTGAACCGATTAGTTGTATTGTCTCGACTCAGTCCATAGACAATCACTTTCGGAGAAAGGATTTATAGGTGGAAAAGTTTTAGATTGAGGTATATTTGGGGTACCCTTGTCTTTTCAGTATCCCAAAGACGACTTCCCTCTTCTCAACATCAACATGATGGTTTATTCGACCAGTGATCATCACAAGTTCTCCTTCATGGGGGTTACAACAGATACAACCGGATCCTCATGTTGGATAATAACGCTACAAAGACAACCTTCTAGACGCTATTTGGTAACTTCTATTACGTACTAACGCCTTTAGGTTTGAAAAACGCGGACGCAACTTACCAACGAACTTGACGTGATAACAAAGATATTCAACGCCAACTTTTTAATGGAAGATACAATCGAGCTACCTCTGAACTGAGCCATACCACCGCAATTACTCCATCTAGGTAGCCAAACCATTCCTAATGGCCTTGTTTGGTAAAATTTATGATTATAAATAATCATAAGTTGATAAATGATTTTGATATAATCATTTTCAAAATAAATTTTACCAAAGACTCTTTTCAAATAATTGATTATCTTAGAATAATGATCTCGAAAAGGAGAGGAAAGAACAATGATCTAGGATTTTTTTTAGTCCTATATTGTTTTTTTTGTCTCTCTCTTAATAGTTTAGAGAAAATAAGAAGAAAAAAAATTCAACTTTAAGTTTGTTAGAAAAAATAATTGATTATAATAAAGTTTCAAACAACTTTTTTCTATTTATAAAAATATTGGATTTTTTTAGTTATGATTAAAATAATCAATTATTATAATAGTTACCAAACACATGTAGAATCCATTATAATCTACATAATGGATTATAAGCTGATAATCCATTAAAATAATGATTACCAAACAGCCCCAATATAACCCTATTTAACTTACATCCACTTCCAGGTCTGACTTGAGTACTCACAAGAATGAAAAATATGAGAGTTAGTTTCCACATTGCTCTCACAAAGTGATTATTGTAGAAGTGGTAATAAGAAGTTCGATTCTCAGACTTGCCAAGATTCGATTTTTTAAATTAAATTTCTAAAACTAATAGGCCTTGTTTGGTAAAATTTATGATTATAGAAAATCATAAATTGATAAATGATTCTGATATAATCATTTTCAAAATAAATTTTTCCAAACACTTTTTTCAAATAATTGATTATCTTAGAACGATGATCTCAAAATGGAGAGGAAAGAACAATGATCTAGGATAATTTTTTAGTCCTATGTTGTTTTGTTGTCTCTCTCTTGATAGTTTAGAGAAAATAAGATGAAAAAAATTCAATTTGAGTTTCTTAAAAAAAATAATTGATTATAATAAATTTTCAAAACAACTTTTTCATGTTTATGGAAATAATGGATTTTTTCAATTATGATTAAAATAAACAATTATTATAATGGTTACCAAACGCATATAGAATCCATTATAATCTGTAAAATGGATTATGGGCTGATAATCCATTAAAATAATGGTTACCAAACAGCCCCATAATAAATAAAAACTCAATTCAAAATCGATTTCAAGATTTTAAAAATAACCAAGACACTAGATTCCATTATTATACATGATTGAATGATGCTAAATATTTCAAAACCCTAATTATCTTTTAAGTTTTTTTTATTTCTTAATTCACAAATAATCATGCATATTCTCAAATATTAGTTGTATTTCCTAAGCATAGATTATAAATTGATTAAACAAAGTATAACCTATCAATTGAATCACAAGTAATTAAGAAAATTATGCAAACAAGTTAAAACTCTGCAAAAGAAGTGATTTAGTTACCCATCAATCATGCATAAATAGCTTCCTCCATTACTTTGGTTACGCGAGAATTAGCTCATCATGGTGTACACTCTCTCAAAATATTTATTCATTGCTCAAAGTGTTTACAAATGATGAAAAGTGAAAATGGTGAAAATCTGAAATTTGCAACGTTTATATTCGTTACAATTTCACTGTTACAAAGAACGATAAATGAAATGTGTTGCAGATACTATTGAACAATCGATGGAGATACCGTTGCAAAATCGAGAAAAAGCCACGGTTTATTAACAACAGTCTTGCGCAGTATTATGTTCTTCGTGTTCTTGACTATTACACCAGCAACAAACTTTTTGCAAATCTTGATTTCTTGTTCTCTACTCTCTTTCCAAACTCTCTATCCTCGACTCTAGTACTCCCCAACACCTTATATATCATCACACACACAAAAATCCTCCCCAATAACTCAAAATATTCTCCATTAATTACTTTATTGTTTTCTGCCAGACACGAGAATAATTTCTGTTTTTATCTTCTTCACGCAATATTCTGCAACTAACACACTCCAATCATGCTTAAAACACGTCCAAGATTGTGTCAAGGCACTGTAGACACACGCAATCCTTCCAAAACAGCACCAACAGAATCCCGAGTATCCCTCCAGCTCTGTTTCACGACAAATCCATGCGACTAACCCAATTCTTTCGAATCTGATGGACTTACCAGTCATGTTTAAGTGTAACAGGCCCAATCCAATGGATTGTAGCAATTGAGTCTCCCTAGAAATCTTCCATATCCAAAACAACACGTATCGACTTTTCTAAAATAACTTAAAAAAAAAAAAATCAAATCGGGAAGAAGAAAGACAACCCTTATCCAAGTGTTGGGTGCCAATATCAACTGGGGTACCCTCAATAGAATCCTGGTCGCCTTTAGTAAAAATCTTGGGTGCCTTGTACTTTCTCGGGGTGTCCTGAATAATTTTTCCCGGGGTCCCCGAGTAATTCTTGGGGGCGGGGGGGTGGGGTTCTGAGTAATTTTCCTGTGTGCCTTTATTGAATTTTCGAGCCAATTTTCCAAAAATACCTAGACACATAAAACAATATAATAAGTACAAAATTGAGCACTAATAATACTGCAAATTGAGATCAATTTAGACATAAAAATATGTTTATCACAAAGCAAACAAGTAGCAACAGTAGTAATGCTCGCTGCACTAACTTATTCCTAGTTTGTTGCACTGGATATGTATCTTAAACCACATAAGAGAATGCCAAAAAGGAGGATCATTATGATTTGAAATAGTTATGTAGGTATCTTTCATAATATCACACCTAGAATCATTATGGATACCGATTAAAGTTCATATTCGGAAGGTTGGATCAAGTCTCCACTACTAGGAGGCTCCTTCTCATATTCAAGTAAAATCAACCACTACATAATCCTCATCGGGGAACCAGAAAGCAACCTCACCAGGATCGACCCAGTCCACTAATCTCTTCCTCTAATATGCGATATATCTTTTAACATGTTGATGCCATGAACATCGTTAATAAGAAAGTAAATTTGTTGTTTAACAACATCTTTATGCTAAATTATTCTTCTCTAGCAACACCAAGAAATATTATGAGCATCGGTAAAGACCAAAAATATCTTCCCTTGGTCAAATTATGATGAATTCAAGAAGGCGGATAGTTTATTTACCAAAGAATAAGTCCTAAATATGTATCATATTATCAAATATATTTGTGTATTCAATATCTTTCACCCCGAGACCTTTTTGTCTGTAACGAAGACAAATAGTAGAGCAACTAACATGATTATGTTTCTTCCCAAGGTCACTGCCATCCTATGAAATCTTTTCAAAATTTGAGATATCTCAATGGTGGCCCTCTTGGGAAGAACAAAATAAGCTAACTGAAACTAAACCGTGCCAGTAAGAACAGTTTTGATAAGTTATAACCTACTAGCATAAGTAAAATAAAAATAAAAATTTCAAGACTTTACTCGTTTAGTATCTCTATCGATGATGGACACACAATTATTATATGAAAATCTAGTGGAAAGAAGGGAAACACCCAAATATATCACATGAAGCTTATCTTGGGCACAATCCAAAATCTGAAAATACATGTAAGTTTTGCTTCCAGCACAACTGATAAAATGAGAGCATTTTTCTGCTTGTTCATCTCAAGGCATGAATATTTATTAACAAACCTATACACCCCTTAAGAGTAGTAGCAGTAACACTGGTTCCTTTGAATAACACCAAAATATCATCAACAAATTAAACATAAATGGGTCAGAGAAGTATTCTTGTATCTAGGATGAAACTCATAAGTGCTAGCAGAAGCTTGTTGTTGAAGAATAATGCTAAACAACTCTATTAGCATAACAAAAGCATAAGGAGTGAGGGAGGAAACCTTGTTTCAAACCTATTTTAACCCCAAAAACTACAAGGATCTCCATTCATAAGAACAGAAAACGTTGCAGAAGTAATACAAGTTTTAATCTAGTTTATAAACTCCTCGAGAAACCCATATTTGAATGAGTCCCCACTATTTTATGATAATTCCTAACCACTTCATGAGAAAACATTATTTTGTCCTAGATTGGCATACTAGAAATGAAGGAATATTAACTTGGATGAATAAGATACCTTATTGTCTTCTTAATTTTGTTATCTAAATTTTTTGGGATGCACTTATAACCACATTCCAATAATATTTCCCTCCAATCAGAGACCAAAAGAGGGAATCTCTTTCTTAGCAACCAAAGTTAAAAAAAGTGTTGTTAGTTTCCTTGAGAAGTTTAGCTCTTTCGAAAATATTATGCACATCATCCACAAAGTCACTTGGTGCGTGTCATGAGTGCAACAAATTAAATCGCTTATTTCCACACAATTAACTGGTAATATAATGGAAGCAAGGATCGTTACTGAAAAAGCGGGGGTCTAACAACCTCACCCAATATTTCGTTTAGGCAATCTGTATGGACAAACTCCAATATAATTCTGAGAGCACCAACTAATAAAGCGAGCTCAATCAAGAGGTATATCCAAGAGTTGTATCTCTGTTTCACAATGTAATCAGCAAATCAAACAGACGAGCCTGATTATTATGTGAAACAACTTGAACGGTACTAAAGACCAATGTTCAAGTGTCAATCAATTTATATCAACAACCAAAGGTTGGATTCACAATTGATTGAACTTACGCACATCCTGTGATATTTCAATTATATAAACAAATATAATGCAGAAAAAAAATAACACAGACACCAGAAGTTTTGTTAATGAGAAAACCGAAAATGCAGAAAAACCCCGTGACTTAGTCCAGATTAAACACCACACTGTATTAAGCTGCTACAGACACTAGCCTACTCCAAGTTAACTTCAGACTGGAATGTAGTTGATCCCTAACCAATCTCACACTGATCAAGGTACAGTTGCGTTCCTTACGCCTCTACGCACTTGATTCCCTTAGTTAATCTCACTCACAACTAAGAGTTGCTACGACCCAAAGTCGAACACTTAATAAACAAATCTGTATCACACAGAAAAGTCTATTGAATAGATAAATCTGTCTCCCACAGATATACCTACGAGTTGTGTTCCGTCTTTTGATAAATCAAGGTGAACATGAACCAATTGATAAACTGGACTTATATTCCCGAAGAACAGCCTAGTAATATCAATCACCTTACAATAATCTTAATCGATTAACGAAACAAGATATTATGGAATCACAAACGGTGAGACGAAGGTGTTTGTGACTACTTTTCAATCTTGCCTATCGGAGAATAAATCTCGAGCAAATCTTAAAGAAGATAGTACTCAATCATAATAGAAAACAACAAAATCAGAACACGCAACTACAGAGAAAATAGTTGGGTCTGGCTTCACAATCCCAATGAAGTCTTTAAGTCGTTCACCTACTGGGTTTTAGAAAAACCTAAGGTTAAAGGAGAATTGACTCTAGTCGCAACTAGTATCACACAGGAGGTCTGGGGATTAGGTTTCCCAGTTGCTAGAGTTCTCCCTTATATAGTCTCCAAATCAGGGTTTGCAATCAATGCTACCTTGGTAACAAAGCATTCAATATTCACCGTTAGATAAAAACCTGATTAGATTTAAACTAATATCTTTCAACCGTTAGATCGAACATAGCTTGTCATACACAAATGAAATGTACCAACATTTATATAAAGGTAACCGTACCTAAACGTGTACATTTAGTTGGTTCAACAATACTTAACCGAGGTTATCCATATGAACACTTTCATATCAACCTTATTCATCTTTATCACAACTAGTTCAAATGACTCAAATGAAACTAGTTAGAGAGTTGTTCAATTGTTTATATTCTCATAGAAGTATACAATATACAATTGAAGCAAAATCGATTTTGATTCACTCGAATCATTTCATGAACATTATAGCCATGGTTTGCAAAAGATTGCATTCCTTAATTTATAAATGTATTAGTTCATGAACAAACCGGTTTTAGAACATAACCTACTCAAGTACGCAAACGTGTATGCATACTTAAGTAACCAAACTGAGTTTTGTTTCGCCAGTAAACGAACGGGTACGCATACTTACAACCTCAGTTGAATTCCAGAACTTGGACTTACGCTCGTACGCATACGTGTACGCATACTTAGTTCCCGGATTTCCATTAACCAACCAGTACTCGTACGGGTACACATACCATGGTTCCCGGACTTGGACCTTACACAAATGTGAATACACACACTATGTTTATATCCAATCAAGGTTACATGTTCTAAACTCTCATTTCAATTATTGAAACATTCTTAGAAGACGACAATAGATGTCTCACATAACTATTAGCTCCAAAGCAATTTTCAAGTGATCGAATGATCAATACGAAACATTCCGAGTCTACACCAAATGATTGCATCACACAATTCATGTAATATGTTACAAGGCGATTTCCACATGATCATATTTTGACTTTCATCAAGAATAAAAGATGAACTTGGTTAAAGCGAAAGTTTACCAACACATATTTCGAGAAATATATAAGCGAGATAAACTCGTCTCGAAATATCAAATATGTATAATTGAAGTCTATATAGGAATACGACTTTTGTCTCAAATAGGAGATAGAGTAGATAGACTTTTGAGTGATAGATGAGTTGAAGTCTCCACATACCTTTTGTTATGAAGTTCTACAAGTTCTACAAGTTCCCTTGAGTAGTTCTTCGTCTTCATTCGATAAACGCCGTGAAGTCTAAAGCTCATCTACACTTTCTATCCTAATCTGAGACTTAGCTATAAGTAGACTAGAAATCAAGACTTATAGTTTTGACAACTAAACTTGACAAACAAGCTTGATATAGAAACGCTTGCGATTTCGACCGAGCAGTGCTTTAACAAGCTTCCCCTTTGTCAATTTTAGTGACAAAACTATCAATACATATGGATTACAAAATAAATAAACGTTGTATCTTCTCATCCAAATGATTGATCTCCTTGGTTCTTCAACATTACTCGAAATCTTCGTCACTTCCAAGTACTCCAGTTGATTACGAACGTGTTCAACTCAATTATCATAGTTGTTGAAGATCCGTAGCTATAACAATAAGAAAACAGTAGTTCTCAATCATTGTTATACAATGTCATAGTTTTATTGCACAGCATCAAAGTCCAATTGTATCACAACTTTGACAACAATACTATGGTGATATGTATCACTCCCCCTTAGTCAATAATTCATCTCACAATGAAAACCACTCCCCCTTACATAATGATCCGTAAACTATATGTATTTGTAGTGTGAACTACACATTAATTCTCCCCCGTTTTGTCAATATAAATTGGTAAAGGTACGAAAACTAATGGGATCCTAATGAAAATTTCATAGAGATACTTCATGACCAAAATAGAAACACATATAACTTTGTTTCGATGATTTCACATAGTCAAAACTTAGTGTATTCATCAAGGAGTTAATAAAGATACAAGATAACCCCTACAATATTCCACAGCCACACTCCCCATAAAGATTTACCAATCAAGCACAAGTTCAATTAAGAACTCTCCCCCATAAAATGTCATTCCCAAAGGAAAAACAAGAGCGACCTTACTTTTACGAGAAAAGAATGATTTCTTTGGACATTACAAATTACATGAAACATGAATTTGTATCCAGAAAACTCAATTAAATTAACCACAAGAGAACCTATGATTAATTTAATCGGAAATGCTCAACATAAGAGAACTTACGGAGCCGCATATTATTTACACATAGAAGTGGATCAGGGAAAGATCAATACTGCGGAATATTTAAAGATTTATTATATTTTCATCAATATTTGCATAATGATATCATAGACTTGATCTTTGTTATCAAAAGTTCATTATATCTTTCGTCAATATTTGCATAAAGACACACAATAGACTTAACTTTTAACATATATGGGACAATCATAGTTCACGGATGCAAACACACATATCCCATAAAATTATTTGCAATATATGAAACCAATAAGGATTAATACTGCAAAAATCATCTTCCAAACTCGTAATGCACATATAAGATGATTTATCCTTAGAGGGTAGAATCAATCTTTTTCACACGGATTTACACTAAGAATTGCTACCAAAGGCGTATAAAAATATTTTCTTATCAAAGAAGAATATACAAAGTCATTAACGACCATGCACCATAGTTCACATAAGATGATTGTGAACATTCAAGAATTCCATAACAATGCGTACTACTGCCCATTCTTGAACTTCCTTCTTTGTGATTTACCAACATCATTCTTTTAAAAGCTACAAATGAGCTTAGAATAGGATTACTCCAACAATCCAAGTGCCCAAGTCCAAGAAAAGTAGAACAAGTGCGACGAAACGGAGCAAAACACTCAAAAACAAGAGACAGGAAAATGACCAATCTTAACTCATCCAAATTCAATAATTCTCATCTCCAATTTTAAGATAATTCAAATAATAAGAGAATGCAAAAAGAATGAGGTCATTCCGAGTTCGGGCGAAGACGTTACGGCGAAAACAAGTTTACCGAACATCGACGTCTACAGGACAGTATGCACACGGGTTCGCAAACGAATTTTCCGGACCAGGAGCAGTATGCAAACGTGTTTGCATACTAAAATCCCTGGATTTTGATTTTTAATGATGGTATGCATACCTGGTATGTGTACCATGAAGTCCAAATATCCCGAACTACTATTTTCAAACCTAAACATTTAAGATTCTTAAACACAAATCAAGTTAGGTAGAAATGAACGATAAGATGGATCATTATAAGTATTCTAAGCAAATAATAAAAACACAAATCTTGCTCAAGTTTATAGACATACCTTTTAGGAGGAATCCAATCGAATTCTACAACTTTACCAAAGATTCAAAATCATACCTAACACAATATGTGCGCCCTAATTCTCGTGCTTCCCTCACCGTATACATAACATGGCATTCCTTGGTGAGGATGCACTTACAACAGAATCAAGTTTTTTTGAGATGAACAATGTCTTGCTCACCACAAGTGACTGAAACAGACTTTTCCGTAAC
>JAJJWW010018429.1:0-39681 GCA_023531295.1 Papaver armeniacum
TCGATCCTATACTAATTGATTGATCTTAACGCACTTTTGTGACATTTCAATTATATAACAAAATATAATGCGATAGAAATAACACGAGACACAGTTTTGTTAACGAAAACCGCAAATGCGTAAAAACCAGGACCTAGTCCGTTGAACACCATTTATTAAGCCGCCATGAGACTAGCCTACTATAAACTAACTTTGGTGCTGATTTGTGGTTGAACCCTAATAAATCTCACCGATTCAAGGTACAGTTGCGCTCCTTCGATCGTCAGATACCATGCACTTGATCCCTTTAGTCTATCTCACCCACAACTAAGAGTTACTCGACCCAAAGTCGAAGACTTTAATAAACAAATCTGTATCACCCACGGAAAAGTTTACGATAATAGATAAATTTGTCTCCCATGAGATAAACCTATGAGTTTTGTTCCATCACTTTGATAAATCAAGGTGAACAGAAACTAATTAATAACGGGACTTATATTCCCGAAGAACAACCTAGTATTATCAATCACCTCACAATAATATTAATCGTATGATAGTAATAAATGAAGATATTATGGAATCACAAACGATGAGACGAAGATGTTTGTGATTTCTTTTTATCTTGCCCTATGGAGATATAATCTAAAAAGTCAATTGTTCAATTGAACTGTACGATAGAAAATGGCAAGATCGGGACGCATAACTACAAGAGAAGTATTTTGCCCGCTTCACAATCCCAATGAAGTCTTTCATTCGTTAACCTATAGGGTCTCGAAAAAAACCTAAGGTTAAAGGAGAATCGACTCATCAAAACCAACTAGTATCACACATGAGGTGTGGGGATTAGTTTTTTCGATTTTAGAGTTCCCCTTATATAGTTTTCAAATCAGGTTTGCAATCTAAGTTACCTTGGTAACAAAGCATTCAATATTCACCTTAGATGAAAAACTCCGATTAGATACAAGCTAATATCTTTCAACCGTTAGATCAAAACTTAGCTTGTCACACACAAATGAAATTTATTTCATTTAGGTTTGAGAATCGTACCTAAACGTATACACTTAGTTGGTTCACAAATAGTTAACCAATGGTTATCCATATGAGCACTTTCATATTGCCGTATTCATCTTTCTCATAACCAGTTCAAATGACTCATAAGAACTAGTTGAAGACTTGTTCAATTGCTTAGGTCTTTATTAATAGACACAATTGAAACAAAATGGGTTTGATCCATTTGAATCAATTCATGAAACAATATAGCCACGGTTTTCAAATATTACATTCCTTATAATTTATTGTTTTAAGTTCATCAACTACCGATTTGAGAAATAACCGGTTTGGGTGCAGCGTACGGGTATAATGTATCTTAGCCCAGGATTTTGAGTTGGTTTTGGTTTTGAAACTTCAGCAAAGAACTTTGGGGTAGAAAAGTTTTCGGGCCAAAGACGCAGTGCCTAAGGTGACTGGTTTATGAGTTCGTAAACTCCAAACTCAGCAAGAGAAATTTTGGGAGGAAAAGTTCTTGATGCGTACCTAACATGTCTCCTTCACTCATTACCGCATGCACGCATTTGGTTTAGGCACATGAATTTATACACTAATGTGCTAACACACTATATATGCTTATATCCATAGATGGTAATCTCAACCTACATTTCAATCATTGAAACATTCTTATATAATGTTATAACAATCGTTATTCACGACTATCGTCATCAAAGCTATTTTCAAGATTGAAACGTCATCATGACTTTCGTCACGGGTAAAGATGAAATTGGTTAAAGCGAAAGCTTACCAACACATATTTCGAGAAAAAGATAGGAGAGTAAACTGGCTGAAATACAAATGTGTATGTATGAAAACTATCATACTTATACGACTTTTGTCTCAAGAGTAGGAGATAGAGTAGATAGACTTTTGAGTGATAGATGAGTTCAAGTCTCCACATACCTTTTAGTCAGATGAAGTTCCACCGGGTTCCTCGAGTAGTTCATCGTCTTTGTAAGATGTCGCCATGGAGTCTCGGAGCTAAAGTATACTTAACTATCCTAGGCCCGAGACTTAGTCATAAGTAAAACTAGAAATCAAGACATATAGGTGTTGATGGTGGTTTTAGCTTAGGGTTAAAATTGTAAAACCTTGAATCTGAGTGTGACGTCCTCATGAGGAAACGGAGTCGGAGTGTTAACCTCTCCATCGGCATATTTATTGAGCCATTCTATATTTACATGAATTATCCAGATCAAGCGCATGTAGCAAACCATCGGATGTTACGTGGAATTTGGCGCCTTTGCCCATATTCACTTAATAGGTTTCCTTTGAATACTTTCTATGCTATGTTCTACCGAACCCTTAAGGTTAGTATGGCATGACAATTTGTGTTCACTTTCACAGAGTATACAATTTCCAAATATCAAGGACGAGGTCTTTGCATAGGGTATTCAATCATAAAGCATCTTGCTCTCTGGCAATGAACTTAAAGAACTTCGCGGTCAACACATAGAATTCAATCGATTACCGGGCTAACTTGCAAAGTTAGGGTTTTTGCGCCTTGCGAGGTAAGTAATCAGATCTTGCTTGTGAAATTTAAGCCTAGGTAAACTAGGTAATTAATCCGCCATGGATTAGTAGGACGCAAAATCTTGCCTTAATCAGAAAGCAGGAGCCGAGGGATAGGATCGGAAAGGAGGGCGTGGCCATGCCTTAGGCCGATCGACCATTTGCCATTGGCCACGCCCCATCCTAAACCGACCCTATTTACCTCGACGTCAATCGGGTCGCCTTAAACCTTTCTACGCGCACATAAGTTGTGGCGGGCCCATATGCCAGGCCCTTTCCATCGACCAATCAGGTCGCTCTAAAGCCCCACACTCACAGGAAGGGTAGCCACGCCCATGCTTGGATGAGCCCTCTCCTTCGTGCTCCGACCAAATAGGCCACTTTAAATGCGCCATGAGCATTAGAGGTGCAGCCAGCGCCCCATCATGTTTGGCCGGCCCTTTATCTTTGACCAATCAATTCGCTCGAAACTCGCCACATACATTAAAGGCCAAGCTCGCCTGTAGCACCACCATACTAAGCTGGCAAGCCAAACGCTGCCCTGCCACAACAACATATTAATCGGCATGCCAATATATCACTCTACATGATAACGTGCCAACATTCCACTGCCGTTGATAACATGCCACAATCCACTTAGCCTTGGCCATGCCAAGCCCTAACTGGCCACGACACCAAATCCTAGCCTTGGCCACGCCCGGGCCAAGCCCTAACTCTTGGCCACGAGTCAAGTCCTAACTTTGGCCATTCCTGGCCGCTTCTGGTGTGGCCATGCCACAACGCCACCATGCCGTGGCCATGCCACACGCACTAATTAGGGTTTGACATGCCAAACCCTAATTTGGGAAAAATTTCTACGCCAACCAAGCTAAATAACGTTTCCCGGAGCATTGGGATCGGTGTGGCAACATGGCCAATGTTTCGAGCCATATTTGGGTTCAACACCAATATGCCAAAAACGTTGCCACGACCTTGCTGACGCCACTATGCTAATGGCGCCACTTTGCTACACAACAAAGATGTGGCCATAATCAACGGATACCCTTCCTCATGAGATGCAATCTCAGCCATCCAAGGTCGCCCCTTTGGTGACATACTTGCGGCAAGTTCGGGCAACCGGCTATGGCCATGAATACGCCGGGCGCCACTTACACCACCGTGCCCCGGCATGCACGGATATGCCGATCATCTTTGCAATGCCATTGGCGTACACCAAAACGCCACCGTGACATTACCAAAGCGCCAACATAAAGGTATCCATAATCAACGCTACCCTTCTTCATGATATGCAATCTCAGCCATTCAAGTTCGCCATGGCGACGGACTTGTGGCAAGTTTTAAATGGCCTGACCTAGGAAATCCTAATAGCATCACATGCTATTTTCCTATGGAAAGTTTCTTGACTTTGACTTGCCACACATGAGCAACCTGCTACATGTTTTCCACGAAAACACTCGAGACATCAAACATGTCACAAACTGGGGATACTCATCAAGGTATTGGTGTGGCGGTTTCAGCGTGCGGCGTCTGTCAATACGCCAGATTATAAGAAAGTGTCATGAAGTGGGACAATTAGTGGTGATGAAAGTAACGGTGTAAACTAATTCACTTCCTTCATCATGGAAGCATAATGCCTGACGGTTACACGTTACTCTATTCTTCCACCACTCAATCGTTTCCATTTCCTACGAGACCATGGTACGTTTCAATATGACTTGTATTTACCACGAAACAAAAAGTTTTGGTCGGCAACAACACAATATCTAGAAATCACCTGGTAGCTTTCTATTCTGCTAGCCAGTTCTACTTTCAGATACAAGTCATTAAACAACCACACCATCAGAATCAACGATTCTGGTCTCAACACTCTCTTCGCTTCCCTCCCTAAGACCAACCCTTCTCATTCACTTTGTGACCGAATCAAGCACGGAACGACCATTTCTTGGTTTAGACCAGGATTGTATGCTGATTGATCTCTAGAATCAAAAGTACTCCCGCATACATTGTTTAGGGTTTAGATTCGTTTCTCATCCACACACCCGAAATTACCAATATCAAAGTGACGGTTTCACCCATAAACAATAGTTTTGATCACTAATATTGACAAACATGCTTGAGATAGCAATGCATGCGAGTTTGATCGAGCAATGCTCTAGCAATCTCCTCATTTGTCAATTTAGTGACAAAACTATCAATACATATGGATTACAAAATAGATAAAACTTTGTAGCTTCGTCGTCGACATGCTTGATATACTTGGTGCTTCAACATTACTTGAAAACTTAGATCTTTCCAAGTACTCCCATGATTCCATAGATGTTCGGTTCATCATCATAGTTGTTGAAGTTAGTAGTCATAATCAAGTTAGAGCATAGCTCGGTTGAACCCACCAAGCGTTGGTATGTCAAGTTTGGTTGTTATATTTTAGTGAATCAAAACTCATGTTAAGAGTCGCTTGATTATGTACTAGAGTCAACTTCGTATAGGTTAGCTTGAAAGTATTAGGATATGAGACTTTACAAGTATTGCGAAGACTTGAAGATGTGAAGAAGCAAGGAGCTACAACGACAATAATCATCCTTCCACTTGAGGTTAGTGATATTTGACTTGAACTGTTTCATTCCCTAATGTATCTTTCAAGTCATGCATATTGAAAACAAAACTGCGAAGCATATTTGAACTCTAGATAGACATAGTATTAAGGAATACAATACGAGGTTTATTTCTTAACCATTAAACTTTGTAGATAAGACATCGCCATAATCATTTGAATGCTATTGTGATTATGTATGGGTATGAGGTGAGGATTTCATCCTAGGGAATAATGTTTTACATGTGTTCTAAGGAAGTAAGTTCATAAACTTGTTTGTGAATCGAAAAAGGAAATCGCCAGGGCGTTATTGGTTTTGTTATTCTTTGCATATCTTATGAACAACCAATATGTGTGATTGAGTATAAATGTTCACGACTTGTTGTGTTCTTGGTAGAACTATTCACAAAGGCCTGACTTATGTATTGGTATGACTTTTATTAGTGAAACCGATCTTAAGTAATCACCTGAGATGGTATGATCGGGTTTGTGATTTTTGTATGACCAAATATGGGAAAGGGGAACCGATACTAGAAAGAGGTGCAGTACATCACAAAGGGGAACCGATCCTTGTATGAGGTGCAACAAGGTTTATAGCAGAAAGGGGAACCGATCCTATGAACATGTGCAACACGTTTTTAGGCAAAGGGTGAAAAAGCGGGGGTGCAAATAAACCTCACCCAATATTTCGATTAGCAATCTGTATGGACAAACTCCAATATACTTTCAAGAGAATCAACTAGACAGAGACAGACGAGACTCAATCTTAATAAAGTATACCAAAGAGTTATATCTCTCTTTCTCGATTCAATTCTTTCTCAAGCAAATAGAAATTTGTGAGTCTAATTGAATACAAGAGAAATCACTTGAACGGTACCAAAGATCAATGTTCAAGTATCAATCAATTTCAATCAACAACCAAAGGTCGGATATTTCAAAATAACACAGACACCAGAATTTTGTTAACGAGGAAACCGCAAATGCAGAAAAACCCCGGGACCAAGTCCAGATTGAACACACATTGTATTAAGCCGCTACAGATACTAGCCTACTATAAACTAACTTGAGTGCTGGACTGTAGTTGAACCACAATAAATCTCACATTGATCCAAGGTACGTTGCGCTCCTTACGTCTCGATCCCAGCGGGGATACTACGCACTTGATTTCCTTAGCTGATCTCACCCACAACTAAGAGTTGCTATGACCCAAAGTCGAAGACTTTAATAAACAAATATGTATCACCTGAAAAGTCTGAGTAATATATAAATCTATCTCCAGAGAAATACCAATGAGTTTTGTTCCGTATTTTGATAAATCAAGGTGATGGGAACCAATTGATAACCCGGACTTATATTCCCGAAGAACAACCTAATATTATCAATCACCTCACAATAATCTTAATCGACGCGGCGAAAGAAGATATTGTGGAATCACAAACGATGAGACGAAGATGTTTGTGACTACTTTTATATCTTGCCTATCGGAGATATTAATCTCAAGCCAATCGTTACGATTGTACTCAACATGATAGAATTGGCAAGATCATGTCACATAACTACGAGAAAGTAGTATCGGTATGGCTTCACAATCCTAATGAAGTTTTTAAGTCGTTAACTTTGGTTTTCAAGAAGAAACCTAAGGTTAAAGGAGAATCGACTCTAGCTAATACAACTAGTATGACATGAAGGTATGGGATTAGGTTTCCAGGTTTCAGAGTTCTCCCTTATATAGTCTCTCAAATCGGGGTTTGCAATCAATGTTAGCTTAGTAACAAAGCATTCCAATATTCATAGTTAGATGAAAAAGGCGATTAGATTCAAGCTAATATCTTTCAACTGTTGGATCGAAAACTTAAATTGTTACATACAAATGAAATGCACGATTTTAGGTTTGTGTAACCATACCCAAACATGTACATTTGTTGGTTCAACAATAGTTAACCAAATGGTCAGCCATATGAGCACTTTCATATCAACCATATTCTTCTTCACCATTTAGTTCAAAGTTCAAATGAACTAGTTAGAGAGTTGTTGAATTGCAAGGAAATCTTATGTAACTACACAAGACACAATCAAAGCAAGAACGATTTGATACACTCGAATCGGTTCATGAACTTTATAACCACGGTTTTCATTTTGCATTCCTTAGTTAATATAAATATAAGTTCACAAACAATTGTCTTTAGATATAACCAACTTAAGTTCGAGACTTAGTTCGCGGACTTAAGTTCCCAAGGAGTTCTCAAACTCAGCAGAATTTCTCGGGTCGAGAACTTCCGGATTAGCGGACGCGGGTTCACTTGACCTGAGTTCACAGCTCTTGTTCCGGTTCTCTTGATCAACAAAGTTCTCAAACTTCTGTTCAAGGAAAAAGGACTTATACATATATGTGTTGCCACACAATGCTTATATCCAACATTGGTTATATAATCTAAACTCTCATTTCAATCATTGAAACATTCTTAGAAGGACATTATTATATAGTTGTTATTCACAAACTATTTTTTCGTCAAAGTAAGAAATTTTCAAAGTGATTGAAACATATCATGACTTTCGTCACTAGGTAAAGATGAACTTGGCCAAAGCAAAAGCTTACCAACACATATTTCGAGAAATAGATAGGCGAGATAAACTCGGCTCGAAATAGCAAATGTGTATAATCAAAGTCTATATAGCAAAACGACCTTTGTCTCAAAATAGGAGATAGAGTAGATAGACTTTTGAGTGATAGATAAGTTCAAGTATCCACATACCTTTTAGTCGATGAAGTTCCACCAGTTCCTTGAGTAGTTCTTCGTCTTGTATGATGATTGCCATGTAACAACTAAACTTTCTATCCTAGTCCGAGACTTAGTTATAGTAGACTAGAAATCAAGACTTATAGTTTTGATCACTAACATTGACAAACATGCTTGAGATAGCAACGCATGCGAGTTCGACAAGCAATGCTCTAACAATCTCCCCCCTTTGTCAATTTTAGTAACAAAACTATCAATACATATGGAATACAAAGATAAATAAATTAACTTTTGTAGCTCTATTCCACATGCCTAATCTTCAACATTACTCGAAATCTTCGTCACTTCCAAGTACTCCAATGATCCCAAAGGTTGTAAGTTCAGCATCATCGTTGTTGAAAATCCGTAGCTATAACAACGAGAAAACAAGAGTTCTCAATCATTGTTATACGGTGTCATAGTATCATTATATAGTATCAAAGTTCAATTGTATCATAACCGACAACAATACTATGGTGATATGTATCACTCCCCTTAGTCAATACTCCATCTCACATGGAAACCACTCCCCCTTACATAATGATCCGAAAACCATATGTATTTGTAGTGTGAACTACATATTATTTCTCCCCCTTTTTGTCAATAAAATTGGCAAAGGCAAAAGAACGGGATCCTAATGAAATTTACGAAAGAGACATTTCATGACCAAAAGAAAGAAAACACATATCATCTTATTTAGATGCAATCATAAAGCCGAAGCTAAATGCATTCATCAAGGAGTTTAAAGATACAAGATAACCCCTCAAATATTCCACAGCCGCACTCCCCAGGCAAAGATTTGACAATTAAGCACAAGTTCAATTAAGAACTCTCCCCCATAATATGTCATTCCGAAAGAACAACAAGAGCGACCTTAATTTCAAGAGAAAGAAGGATTTCTTTCGACATAAAAAATCACATACAAGTATGAATTTGAATCCAAAATGCTCGATTAAATTGACCACAAGAGAACCTATGATTAATTTAATTGGATATGCTCAACATAAGTGAACTTATGGAGACTCAAAAATACTCAATTAGATTAATCACAAGAGAAACCATAATTAATCTAATCGGAATACACAACCAAATTAACCACTAAAAGTAATCAATTTAATTGGTCATGCTCAACATAAGAGAACTTACGGAGCAACAATTAAATAACCAAACGAGGATGATTAATTTAGTTGATCATGCTCGACATAAAGTACCTCATGGAGCAACAACTAAGCTAATCATAAGCGAATGAATGACTCATTCGATTGTGCTCAACATAAGACACCTTATGGAACAACACAATATATGCACAAATTGTAGACCGGAGGTCGACCAAATACCGTGGAATAAGCAAGGATTCATTCTATTTTCCATCACCATTTTCACAGTGACATACAATAGACATAATCCTTGTCAAAAGATTTTAACCTATCTTCCATCAATAATTGACATAATAGGCTTAAATTTTGTATTGTCAAAAGTTCATTCCTTCTTTTATCAACACATGCATATCGACATATAAAGGACTTAACTTTTGACAAGACATATTTATTACTTCTTATGGATCTATCATATGTAGCAATTTAATTGAAAGATAAAATCATTCGAGGCTAAACATACGAGTTATTAAAAATAGAAACACTTGGTAGTTCGACATAAGAAGTTTAACGAGATAAACAAGCAGGAGTACACTTAGATCAAGAATTAGTCACTCCTCTCATAATAGTCTCTTTCGATCTCATAGAACTTCTCTATCATTTCAGGAAACACATTTTCAGCATAGTCTACCTTTTCTATGAGAACTTCATTTTCCTCCTGGAGGAGAGTGAGCTCATATGCCCTTGAATTTCTTGCAGAGGTTCTGATTGCAGGACGCCTCATCTTCTCGATGCTTGACATACTCAGAACAGTTGGTCCACCAACATCAGACCCAAAAGGTTTCACTTTAAAACGAGCAAAAATTCTTGAGATGAGACAAGGAAAGCCAGGAGTTTTTCTTGAGGTATGTTTTACACTTATCATTTGATCAATAACAAGACCTCAGAAATCAATACTTCTCCTTTCAAAGATATAATAGATAAATTCAGTGAGACCCTTGGTCCATACATTGTTGTCAATTTTGTTCGGCATCAAGTTTGCCACAATAAGTTTAGCAGCAGTTTTGAGGAACAACCCAGCCCCTTTAACATTGATCTTTCCATCATTCAGAGAATGGTCTTTGTTAAAAAGATGGCCAGACAACATTTCTGAAGATAATCTTTCATTCTCAGGAGGAGGAAATCTAGCGCCCCCAACCGGCACATCCAGGAGATAACCAATAACAAAGCGATCAACAGTAAATGTGACGTCTCCTACAATAGTCTTGAAGGTGCAATTGGTAAAGTTTTCCTCATGGATATTAGCATAAAATTGTGCAACCATCTCAATGCGAACCGTTCCCAGTGGTCTGTGAATTAAACCCCAGTTATGATTTTTGAAAAAATCATATAAACCATCTACCTCAATTTTTGAAGCATCATAGAAACGCTCACAGATTGGTTGTTTGTTCTTGTACTCCAAAGAGTACACGAGCAGCCGGGTTGATAAAACTAGCACAAATGCTTGGATCATAAAAGGAATCATTCCTAGTTTGATGACTTGAGCTTCCAACATGCCTTGTTCTTCTATGTGCCATAGATAGAGATGAAATTTCAAAACAAAAGATGGGAAACTTAATCGGTTCGTGAATTGTTCCTAATGGCAATCCTCCAATTGATTGAGAAAAACAAAAACTGCTCTTGACCCAATGTACGAGAACTTCTCCTGAGTTCAAAGACACAAACCAACTTTGATTTGATTAGAAAAACGTGAAGTTGATGGAGCAAGGAATGAGAACTGTTTGGGTTTTTTTTTGCGTTCTCGAACTGAAAGAACTAGAGAAGGGGGTGAAGTGAATGAAGAGATTTACTTCCCTTTTTGTGTGTCATGGAACCACTCTGACACGTTTCGGAACGAGACTCGTTTGTGAAGCGGTTCTAGGTTCCACGTATGTGAACCACACGTGTGTCAGAGAAGGACTTGTTTGGTGCTAATTAGGAGCGATGACTCACATGTATTTGTATCAAGTAATTTTTGTAAGAACAAAAATGAATCTTGCACACCATGACACCAGGAGAGAGTTTCTTTCCAACAACTTTTAATTCTTGCATTATTGGAGAATTCCCAAGGAATTGTTTTTATAGGTTTTTCAACGAAAATCCAGAAGGCACAAGACAAATTTTGTTTCTGATTTCGTATTTTCAACCTTATGAGAGACAATTTTTTAAGATGATTTTTAGTATTGCAGAGGGAAACTCTTTTGGTGACAAGAGACATCCTTGCTCCAATATGGAAAACAATACATTTATCTAGATAGAGAGTGTCAGAACTCGAACAATGAATCAATTCATTCATTGAGGTGGTGTACTCAGATAGCTGTGATTTAAACTCCTCTTGCAATTTGTTCATTTTGTTGAAACTAGTTGAATTACACAGAGAGTAGGTGTTACAATCACTAATTAGCAAATCGATATCAACCTCCACATGAATATTATTCATCACAACTTGATTTAGTCTGACAAGAGACTCTTGTTCTTTCTGGAGAAAAAGATCAACATTAGAAGAAAGATTTTCAAGTTTCTTTTCAAGTTCTGGAAACACTTCAAGGGATTTTAAACCTGGTGGAGGTTCAGACAATATTTCTTCTACAGACATGAAAAAATCAGTCATAGAAAGAAAATTCTACAATCCCTGGATCTGGTGGCGCTTTTATTGAGATAGCAATATTGTCCATAGAGTCAGATCGCTACAAACACAGACTTGTAAGGTCTTGAACGTGTTTGCCTGCTCTGATACCAATTGAAAAAGCGGGGGTACAACAACCTCACCCAATATTTCGATTAGCAATCTGTATGGACAAACTCCAATATACTTTCAAGAGAATCAACTAGACTCAATCTTAATAAAGTATATCAAAGAGTTATATCTATCTTTCTCGATTCAATTTTCTCAAGCAAATAAAAATCTGCGAGTCTAATTGAATACAAGAGAAATCACTTGAACGGTACCAAAGGCCAATGTTCAAGTATCAATCAATTTCAATCAACAACCAAAGGTTGGATTTCCAATTGATTGATTCAACGCACAACCTGTGATATTTCAATTATATAACAAAATATAATGCGGAATAGAAATAACACAGACACCGAGGAATTTTGTTAATGAGGAAACCGCAAATGCGAGAAAAACCGGGACCTAGTCCAGATTGAACACACCCGTATTAATCCGCTCACGAGACACTAGCCTACTACAAACTAACCGGTCTGGGACTGTAGTTGAACCCCAATCAATCTCACACCGATCTAAGGTACAGTTGCGCTCCTTACGTCTTTGATCCCAGCAGGATACTACGCACTTGATTCCCTTAGATGATCTCACCCACAACTAAGAGTTGCTACGACCCAAAGTCGAAGACTTTAATAAACAAATTTGTATCACACGAGAAAAGTCTAATAGAAATCTGTCTCCCACGAAATACCTACGAGTTTTGTTCCGTCTTTTGATAAATCAAGGTGAACAGAACCAATTGATAACTCGGACTTATATTCCTAGAAGAACAGCCTAGTATTATCAATCACCTCACAATAATCTTAATCGACGCGACGAAAAAAGATATTGTGGAATCACAAACGGTGAGACGAAGATGTTCGTGACTACTTTTATATCTTGACTATCGGAGATATGAATCTCAAGCCAATCATTACTATTATACTCAACACGATAGAATCAGCAAGATCAGATCACACAACTACGAGAAAGTAGTATCGATCTGGCTTCACAATCCCAATGAAGTCTTTAAGTCGTTAACCTGGTTTTCAAGAAGAAACCTAAGGTTAAAGGAGAATCGAATCTAGCTAATACAAATAGTATCACACAAAAGGTGTGGGTATTAGGTTTCCCAGTTGCTAGAGTTCTCCCTTATATAATTTGATTTGAGGGAAATTCCATGAAATCGGAGAGTTTCTTGAAATTATGGAATTTCCATGAGATGAGAGATATATAATAATAATAAAATAGGGAATGATGGAGTGTGGGACCTGTGCAATGGCCAAGGCATGGCCGTAGTCAATGTGCACGGTCCCAGAGCACTCTTCCCAATTTTATGTAATTTTCATGATTTTAAGAAAATTTCATAAAATCATAGAGATTTGTTAAAACCCGGGGTTTGCAATCAATGTTAGCTTAGTAACAAAGCATTCAATATTCATCGTTAGATGAAAACACGATTAGATTCAAGCTAATATCTTTCAACCGTTGGATCGAAAACTTAGCTTGTTACACACAAATGAAAATGCGATTTTAGGTTTGTGTAACCATACCCAAACATGTACATTAGTTGGTTCAAAAATAGTTAACCAAATGGTCAGCCATATGAGCACTTTCATATCAACCATATTCTTCTTCACCATAACTAGTTCAAATGACTCAAATGAACTAGTTAGAGAGTTGTTGAACTAGTTAGATAGATCTAAGAACCTGACAAAGGAGTTTATGTTAAGATAAACAGAAGAGCCTTTGTCCGACTCATATCACTTGGTTGAATAGATTTGATACCAAACAGATTTGTTGTTCCTTTACTGTTTGGAATACGAACCAAAGAAATTGTTCCAAGTACGTGACTAAGGTCGGAGGCATGGGAATACAAACGGAACTAGGTGAACTATAGGTGTAGTTGCTTGGTCTCAACTATACAAAGTTAGGTGTCATTTTGTGTAACGGCTTAATCACGAGAGTATTCAATTCTAGACAAGGTCCTCGGGGTTTTTCGCATTTGCGGTTTCCTAGTTTACAAAATTTTGTTGTTTCATTTACTTTATATTTCCGCATTATAATTGTTTTATTATAATTATAGTAAATTACACAAACGTTAATTCCTATTTACTTGATAAGTGAATCCCTATTGTGTTTGGTTAAGTCCGAACCTTTTTATCAAGTAACATACTTCGTTGTTGTATTGTCTCAATCTTGTATCCATGACGATCACACGAAGTGTAAACCGATTAGTTGTATTGTCTCGACTCAGTCCATAGACAATCAATTTGGAGAAAGGACTTATCGGTAGGAAAAGTTTTAGCTTGAGGTAAATCCGGGTACCCTCGCCTTTTCAATAACAATGAGAAAACAAAAGCTCTCGATTTTTGTTATACAGTGTCATAGTATTATTACACAACATCAAAGTTCGTTTGTATCACAACTTTGACAACAATACTACGGTGATATTTATCACTCCCCCTTAGTCAATACTTCATCTCAACACGAAAACCACTCCCCCTTACATAATGATCCAAAAACCATATGTATTTGTAGTGTGAGCTACATATTAATTCTTTCTCTTTTTATCAATAAAATTGGCAAAGGTACGAAAACGGGATCCTAATGAAATTTTCATGGAGACACTTCAAGACCAAAGAAAAGTACATATCAACTTTGTTTAGATGCAATCATAAAGTCGAAGCTAAATGCATTCATCAAGGATTTTATTAAGATACAAGATAACCCCTAAAAAATTCCACAGCCGCACTCCCCACAAAGATATGGAAATTAAGCGCAACAAAAGCGAAAGAACAACAAGAGCGACCTTACTTTTATGAGAAAAGAAGGATTTCTTTGGACACCAAAAAAACCACAAGGATGATTTTGTATCCAAAATTCTCAATTAAATTAACCACAAGAGAACCCATGATTAATTTAATCGGAATACACAACCAAAATAATCACAAACGAATCTATGATTAGTTTGGTTAGAAATGCTCACATAAGAATACTTATGGAGCCACACAGTATATACATAAAATATGGATCAGGGAATATCAATACTACGGCATATACAAGGATTCATTCTATTTTCCATCACTATTGGCACAATGACATACAATAGACATAATCCTCGTAAACAAAAGATTTTAACCTATCTTCCATCAATAAATGACATAATAGGCTTAACTTTTGTTTGTCAAAAGTTCATCGATCTTGTATCAATACATGCATATCGACATATGAAAGATATAACTTTTGACATCGTATGGGACAATAATAGTTCACGGACGCAGACACACATATCCCATAACATATTGCAATATATAAAATCATAAAGATTAATTCTGCAAACATCATCTTCCAAATCAACTTTAGAATTTAAATAAATAAATGGGGTATTTAACGTTTGGTACCCAGCAAATGTCCAACACCTAGGTTTGGTACCCAATATTTGAAATATTAAGGGTTGGTACCTTGACCAACGCTTGACTGTCAACGACTCCATTTGACCCATTATTATTTTATTTCTTTGATTTTTATTAAAACTTCATTCAAAGTTACAATTCTATCCCCAATAAAAAACCCCGATAAACTTTATTCATTTGTCGCATTTTTGTATGCTTGTCCCTCTTGTTTCATGGAACCACCTTCGTCCATGGCGAAAGGAGCTATTGCGAAAGGAAACACCGCTTTCCTAGGTGGCGATAAACTAACAGGATATGCATATGCATCACTTCACCAACAAACATAAGCTTTAACTAAAGCTGATTTTTTGAAAGTAAACCAGATGGGAGGAAATGGTACAGTAGATTAGGTGCTACTCTAATTGGTTTAGGTAAGTTCCGATGATGATATTTCAACTTTTAAAAAAGTTCCGATCAAAACAATGAAGTGGTGGAAGTTTCAAGTTTGGATTACTGATGCCCAAGTCGACAAGCGTCTACATTTTCTAAATCGAGATCGAGTTAGAAACCCGTTTGGTACGATTTCCATAGATCTGATTTGGGCTCTAAGTTAATGGCGGATCCACCAACAACGATTTACTTGCAACAACCGGATTTTGTTCCAGTGAAATGGTTAAAAGAATCATAATATGGTGAATATGTGTATGAATGATTAAATAATGATAGTGGTTCTTGAAGTTTCTTGAATTGGATGTTAATATGAGAATGGGTAATCTGATTAGATAATAAAAAAGGATAGAAATGGTTTGATTGTAATCTGCTAACGGGGTAGGGTGGATTTTGGGATGGGTTTTAATTGAATTTTATTAGATTGATTGTGTTGGCGGTGGTGAGTGTTGGTGGATGTTAGTGGTGGCGGAGGTAGAAACGAGTAGAAGTTGTGGTGGTGCAGGTGCAAAGGAGAAGGAAGAACATGGGAAAAAACATGTGGTGGTAGGGAATGTGTGACAGAGGTGTATTTTTATCGATGTGTTGGTTCATCTTAATTTAATAACTCAATTTCTTTTAATTGGTTCATCTTAATTTAATAACTCAATTTCTGTTAAATATTTAATTTGTAATAATTACTCCCTCTTTCCTTTTTTATTTGTCCTAATTTCTACTTTGGTCTGTCCATTTTTATCTGTCCGCTCTGTTTATAGACATACTTTTTCCTTAAACTATCAAATATACCCTTACTTTTAATAATCATAAAATCATTTTTAATATCAAAATCTTAAACAATACACCGTATATCAGGAAAAAAACTTACTCAATATCTTTGTATTAATTGTCATTCCTTTTTTAAATAAAAACATTTATGGATAGTTATAAAAATATTTCTTAAATTGTGGATTCCATAATAAAAGCAATATAAATTTGCTTTTATTTTCTTAAAATATTCCCTAAAATAATAATACTATCAAATTTAAGCTAATAATTTAGTTTTGGTAATAATATAACATTAAATAGACTACTCAAGGGCTAGTCATGATATTTTATAGGATTTCCTTAATATCTTGACAAAGTCAAAGAGGACTCTTAATTTAGGACGGAGGGAGTATAAAAATAAAAAATAATGAGGTCAAATAAAATAGTTGACAGTCAACATCCAGTCAAGGTACCAACCCTTAATATTTCAAATATTGGGTACCAAAGCTAGGTGTTGGACATTTGCTGGGTACCAAACGTTAAATATCCCTAAAAACATTGCAAGATGAAAATGTTGGACATAGTTATGTGTACTCACAATAATGGCTATTCCAAACCCTAGTTATCCTTCTTAAACAAAAACAAGAATAAAAATTCTCTTAAGAAGTTTCCTAGACATTATAGAGTTTTCTCAGAGCATCTACTGAGAATTCATTCTCATTATTGAAGAAACTATTGATTATGGGATCATTCAATTCCTCTAGATCTTCATAAATGTCAGTTAACTCACTAAGTTCTTTTTTTAGTCCACACAAAGTGTTCTTGGTTAGAGACAACATTTTTTCATAGTGAGTTATTTTTTCCAAAGAGGAAACGATTTGAGATTTTAAATCATTTCTCTTGTTGATAAAATCTTTCACCATGCCTCTAAAATTATTATCATAATGACAAATAGATAAGAGACAGTTAGAGGAAGAACCTTCTCCATTAGTTGTCGACTTCACTTTCTTTATTCTTGAGGAAGAGATTCCATCACAAAGATACACATTAACTGCTTCAATTGCATCTCTTTTTGTGATCCCTCTAGTCACAGGAGCCATGCGACTGTATCTTTTGATAAGAAATGAGAAAGGGAGGACACAAAAATATAAACGGATTTATGAACACAAAACCCTAGAAGACATTGAATGAGTCTTTCAGGATTTGTTATCCGCCTTCCATCTTCTTAGGAGAATATTTTCTTAACAAATATAAGAAAAATATTTACAAAAACAAGGACTTGAGCCATTTTTAGTGCAAACCTCATTTTTCCCAAGCTAAAAATGAGGATGCGGACATCACCGGCATTAGTTGGTGACCGAATGAGCCATATGCTCACACATATTATATTTTTCGTGGCTTATCACTGTTTGTTGTGTAAACAGATTTCTTACCTCGTCTAGATATGGATTTTTTTAAAAGAGCTTGGTTATCCGGACCCATATTCATTTTCTGCATGTTATCTTGAAGTTTGGTGATTCTCTTATTGCTCCTTCTGAATCTCCAACAAGCGTTCTGATCATAAGTCAATGTCCACAAAAAGAACAAATCAATGAGGATTTTTCGTCTTTATGTGACTCTTCCTGTTTAACACAACAATCAACAATCGTTGTTCCTTGATTAGTTGGAACAGACAACTTTGAGCTTGGAGTTTTGCTTTTGAACCCTAAACCATTAGTGTTTCCAAAGGATCTCTGACCAAATAACATTGCTGCAACTTTGTCAGAGCTTCCTGATAACCTTTACATGTCATACTTTTGAGTGTTAATCTCTTATTCCTTTAGAGACATGGTTCTGACAAAATTATCATTGAGACGCTCTATCTCAATTTTTTCACTTGGAGTGATGATTCAACTCTCTTCAAGAGACCAATATCCAAGTCTCAATAAATTTAAATCAACAACCAAAAGGTCGGATATTCTAATTGATTGAACAACGCAAAAACTGTGATATTTAAATTATATAACAAAATATAATGCGGAAAATAAATAACACAGACACCAGAATTTTGTTAACGAGAAAACCGCAAATGCAGAAAAACCTTAGGACCTAGTCCAGATTGAACATACACTGTATTAAGCCGCTACAGACACTAGCCTACTCAAATTAACTTCGGTCTGGACTGTAGTTGAACCCCAACCAATCTCACACTGATCCAAGGTACAGTTATGCTCCTATGTATCTGATCCCAGCAAGATGTTACGTACTTGATTCCTTAGCTGATCTCACCCACAACTAAGAGTTGCTACGATCCAAAGTCGAAGACTTTAATAAACAAATTTGTATCACGCAGAAAAGTCTACGATAATAGATAAATCCGTCTCCCACGAATATACCTACGAGTTTTGTTCCGTATTTTGATAAATCAAGGCGAACATGAACCAATCGATAACCCAGAATTATATTCCCGAAGAAGAGCCTAGTATTATCGATCACCTCACAATAATCTTAATCGACGCAACGAAAAAGGTATTGCGGAATCACAAACGATGAGACGAAGATGTTTGTGACTTCTTTTTATCTTGCCTATCGAAGATAAGAATCTCAAGCCAATTATTACAATTGTACTGCATGCGATAGAAACAGAGAAGATCGAGATCACACAACTACGAGAAAGTGGTATCGGTATGGCTTCACAATCCCAATGAAGTCTTTAAGTCGTTAACCTGGTTTAGAGAATTAAACCCAAGGTTAAAGGAGAATCGACTCTAGCTTATACAACTAGTATCACACGTAAGGTGTGAGGATTAGGTTTCCTAGTTGCTAGAGTTCTCCCTTATATAGTCTTTCAAATCAGGGTTTGCAATCAATGTTCGCTTGGTAACAAAGCATTCAATATTCACCTTTAGATGAAAACCTTATTAGATTCAAGCTAATATTTCTCAACCGTTAGATCGAAAACTTAGCTTGTTATACACACATGAAATGCACGTTTCTAGGCTTGTGTAACCGTACCCAAACATGTACATTTTTTGGTTCAACAATAGTTAACCAAAGGTTAGCCATATGAGCAATTTCATATCAACCATATTCTTCTTCACCATAACTAGTCCAAATGACTCAAATGAACTAGTTAGAGAGTTGTTCAATTGCTTAGATCTTTATGTAACTACACAAGACACAATCGAAGCAAAAAAGATTTGATTCACTCGAATCGGTTCATGAACTTTATAGCCACGGCTCGCAAAAGCATTCCTTATTTTATTTAAACATGAGTTCAAGAACAATCGTTTTTAGATATAACCAAATCAAGTTCGCGGACTAGGTTTGCGGACTTAAGTTCACGGAAGGAGTTCACAAACTCTAGCAGAAATTATCGGGTCGAGAACTTCTGCCAGTTCGCGGACTTGGCTCACGCCACCATTCCGGTTCTCTTGATCAACAAAGTTCGCAAACTTTGGTTCAAGGAATAAGGACTTATACATATATGTGTTTCCACAACAATGCTTATATCCTACCATGGTTATGTAATCTAAACTCTCATTTCAATCATAGAAACATTCTCAGAGGACGTTATATAGTTGTTATTCACAAACCATTTTTCGTCAGAGCAATATTCAAAGTGATTGAAACATAACATGACTTTCGTCACTAGGTAAAGATGAATTCGGCTAAAGAGAAAGCTTACCAACTGTTGATGGTGGTTTTTAGACAAGGGGTAAAATCGTAAAACCCCATGACCTAGTGTTACCCGCAACACATTAACTAAGAGCATTTAACTCAGGTGTAAATAATAATAGGTATTTTTCAAAATACCAGATTAGGTTTTCAACACGTAACCCTAATTCCAAACCAAGCCGCATCGCGCACCATGGCAAGAATGCCAAACCAAGCCGCACTCTGCGCACCATGGCAGCAATGCCAAACCAAGCCGCACTCGCGCACCATGGTAGCAATGCCAAACCAAGCCGCACTCGCGCATCATGACAACCATGCAAAACCAAGCCGCAGACTCGCGCACCATGGCAACCATGCCAAACCAAGCCGCATCTGCGCACCATGGCAGCAATGCCAAACCAAGCCGCACTTCTGCGCACCATGGCAGCAATGCCAAACCAAGCCGCACTCTGCGCACCATGGCAGTAAATGCCAAAACCAAGCCGCATACCGCGCATCATGGCAACCATGCCAAACCAAGCCGCACTCTGCGCACCATGGCAGCAATGCCAAACTAAGCCGCACTCTGCGCACCATGGCAAGAATGCCAAACAAGCCGCACTCGCGCACCATGGCAGCAATGCCAAACCAAAGCCGCACTCTGCGCACCATGGCAAAGCAATGCCAAACTAAGCCGCACTCGCGACATCATGGCAAACCATGCCAAACCAAGTCGCACTCTGCGCACCATGGCAACCATGCCAAACCAAGCCGCACTCGCAAGACCATGGCAAAGAATGCCAAACCAAGCCGCACTGGCGCACCATGGCAGCAATACCAAACCAAGCCGCACTACAAGCACCATGGCAAAGAATGCTAAACCAAGCCGCACTGGCGCACCATGGCAAGCAATGCTAAACCTAAGCCGCACTCTGTGGCACCATGGCAAAGAATGCCAAACCAAGCCGCATCACGTGATCATGGCAACCATGCCAAAACCAAGCCGCACTCTGCGCACCATGGTAACCATGCTAAACTAAGCCGCACTCTGCGCACCATGGCAAGAATGCCAAACCAAGCCGCATATCGCATCATTGGCAACAATGCCAAACCAAGCCGCATATCGCACACCATGGCAACAATGCCAAATCTCCAAGCCGCTATGCCTTTGGCACACGCCAAATATAGCGCCCTAGGCTTGCAAGACTTGCAACTAGGTCAACATGGCCGCACGTGCCATTGGCACATGCCAATACGTGCCGCAAGCCATATTTCCAAGTCGCTATGCCATTGGCACACGCCAAATATAGCGCCCAGGCTTGCAAGACTTGTAACTAGGTCAACATGGCCGCACATGCCATTGGCACATGCCAATACGTGCCGCAAGCCATATTCCAAGTCGCTATGCCATTGGCACACGCCAAATATAGCGCCCTAGGCTTGCAAGACTTGCAACTAGGTCAACATGGCCGCACGTGCCATTGGCACATGCCAATACGTGCCGCAAGCCATATTTCCAAGTCGCCATGCCATTGGCACACGCCAAATATAGCGCCCTAGGCTTGCAAGACTTGCAACTAGGTCAACATGGCCGCACATTCCATTGGCACATGCCAATACGTGCCGCAGTGCCATATTCCAAGTCGCCATGCCATTGGCACACGCTAAATATAGCGCCTAGGCTTGCAAGACTTGCAACTAGGTCAACATGGCCGCACATGCCAATACGTGCCGCAAGCCATATTCCAAGTCGCTATGCCATTGGCACACGCCAAATATAGCGCCCTAGGCTTGCAAGACTTGCACGAGGTAAAAATGGCCGCACATGCCATTGGCACATGCCAACACGTGCCGCAAGCCATATTCCAAGTCGCTATGCCATTGGCACACGCCAAATATAGCGCCCTAGGCTTGCAAAACTTGCAACTAGGTCAACATGGCCGCACATGCCATTGGCACATGCCAATACGTGCCGCAAGCCATATTCCAAGTCGCTATGCCATTGGCACACGCCAAATATAGCGCCCTAGGCTTGCAAGACTTGCAACTAGGTCAACATGGCCGCACGTGCCATTGGCACATGCCAACACGTACCGCAAGCTATATTCCAAGTCGCTATGCCATTGGCACACGCCAAATATAGCGCCCTAGGCTTGCAAGACTTGCAACTAGGTCAACATGGCCGCACATGCCATTGGCACATGCCAACACGTGTCGCAAGCCATATTCCAAGCCGCTATGCCATTGGCACACGCCAAATATAGCGCCCTAGGCTTGCAAGACTTGCAACCAGGTCAACATGGCCGTACGTGCCATTGGCACATGCCAAACACACACGCCGGGTAGCCTACCTTGCAAACCGTGCAACCTACCACCAAGGCATTCCGCACATGCCATTGGTACATGCCAAACACACACGCTAGGTAGCCTAACTTGCAAACCATGCAACCTACCACCAAGGCATTCCGCACATGCCATTGGCACATGCCACACGCGCCATTAGCAAAGCACCACTTGCACTCAAGGCGCAACCAACGAGATATCAACACAAAATCGGGGATGCTTCTTTAGGGTTTTGGTTTGGCCACAAAGATGCGCTGTACACTACGCCACATTAAGAAAGCGTGAATAGAAATAAAGCGGCCAAATAAAAGAGGAAATAATGGTGAAAAAACGTTTTCACCCATTAAACCATGCGGTTACCACCTCCTCCCATTATTTCACCCTTTACTCTCTTCCTTCATGAGGCCAGGTACGTTTCAATCTCGACTTGTATAAATAGGTCTTACCTATTTCCACCAGACAACAAGTCTCTTTGGCCATGAGAAATATACTACACTTACACTCTCGTAAAGGCAACTTTGCAAGCTCTCCAAAAGCTTTCATCTCTTGCAAGCTTCCTAAGCTTTCACTTTCTCGATACAAGTCGAGATACTACTCTCCTCAACACCTTTCTTTGCTTCCTCCCCAAATCAACCCTTCTCCTCCACTTTGTGACCGAAGCAAGTCCGGAACGGCCATTTCTTGGTTTAGGCCTGGACTTGCCGTATTGATCTCTCGAATCTATAAAGTGCTCACGTGCAAGACATTTGTTTAGGTTTGAACTAGCTTTCTCACTCATCTACCGAATTTACAAATCGCGGTAAACGATTTTTACCCATAAACAATTGGCGACCACAATGCGGGAGGATTGATCTATCGGCCACAATACCAACTCCAACTCCGATTTCATTTTCCGAACGTCAAATCCTAACATGGTGGAACTCGAGATCTCGGAGCTTACCGCCGAGAACGTCAGCCACAACGCATCCCCGATGTGGCGTCTCCCCATAACGCTGTTACTCCACCACTGACAACAACAACATCGAATGCACTCCTTTAAGTGTAACACCGCCTATCACTAGGGCGCAGCCGCCGCCTCCTCTAGCGTCTCCGCACAACCTCTAATCACGCAAAGCAACGAGAATATCTCTTCGGGTGTCACGCCCCCATCCTGTGAGAGCCAGTGGCCGCCACCACGACCCCGAATGCTTCCTCCAAAGATGGCGCCTCCGACAACTAAGGTTCCATTATCCCGCCAACGGACGAGAGACCGGAGGGACCAGAGGAAGTCGCCTTACGTCACCATCGCCGATTTGATGAAACGACAGGAGACGCCGCGAGCCTGCACCGACATGGTTTCGACACAAAGGAGGTGCTCACCTTCTCAAAACTCCGACAGAGCGACTACCCCGTGAGTCGCATCCTCCGAGACGCCTAGAAGCATCTCCAACAACCCCGACGCGGCACTCCTACAGGCACGCCTCCACGGATGAATAAACTCGCACTAGAGTCCCGTTGGAAAGAAATCAACCACCCAACTCGTCACGAGAGGAGATTTGGAACAACTTCTACGCGATCGGATCAAGCATGATGAGTTCGATGTACATCATCACCAACCCCCTTACCCATCCAAATACAGAGAATCCTCTCCCAAGGGGATATTCTTCCCCTCAATTTACCTTGTACGATGGTACCGGGAATGCACACGAACATGTTTCTCGTTTCCTGGAATCCTTGGGCGAACATGAATATAATCACATCCTTCGTTTAAGGGAATTTTCAAAATCACTTACCTAAGGGCGTATACATGGTACAACAAGATCCCACCGAACAGATTCCTAACCGGAGTAGCATGGTCACCGCATTTTACAGAAGTATTTCTTCGTGTCCAACAAGTTACCTTTTCGCACTTCTGGAGAATGTACTGGGATAACGAACATCCGAATGATTTCGCCAAAAGGTTCAGTGGTTCAAGCACTCGATCGTCACGACCCAAACGTGACTGAGCAACAATTGGTAAACGATGCATCAATGGTATGGTCCCAATCTACCGCCCTGCTAGAAAACTTGCATGTTCCAAACATTCTCCGAGCTCCATGAGGCCGCCAGACGATCTCGCAACAACAAAGCACCAGCTTTACCGGAAAGGACTAGGCCGGCTCGAATCAAGATGCACGTGAAAACGCGTGAGTAGGCGCCTCATCAGAAACAATTTAATGCCGCTCATCCTCCGTGAACATAGTGAACGAAAGAGGGAAAAGGAAAGCCGCAACTACTTAGCCACCAAATAAACGTGGAAGCGGGCGCAACGGGAACCCCCACAACGGAAGGCCGCCACTAAAACTCCTGTGGCAAGATCGTGAGACCAAAGGAAATACCTTGATTTCCTTTTTCCCCATCGAGGAGGTGATTGACCTCCTAGAAGCCGGGTTCAAGATGATGTCATCGATTGCCACCGCTCGACGGCCACCAACCGAGGCCGAGATGGCGAACCCCAAATACCGCCATTACCACAGGTTCGTTCACCACCCAACTAGCGATCGCAATGCATCAAGCATATTTTCAAAGAAAGGATAGAAGCAGAGAACTCCAACTAGGAGACGAAAGAGTGCATCAAGACCCACTACCAATAAGAAACTGCGGTTCCTCTGGGGACTCCGTACACGAGACCGTGCAATCCATGATGGGAGACGCTACATCAACTTAGAGATCGAGATGGGAGACGCTATAACGCATAGCAAGTTCCACATTGTCAAAGAACTAGATCATGACATGATTTTGGGACGCTTTATGGGTGCTTGACAACAAAGCGAAATCGACGTACACCCTCTCGCCGACATCCACGCCCGAAGGGATTCCCAACACATCGCCCCACGGGTTATCGATCAACGAGCTATTAAAGGAGCCCAAGCATCCGGAGAGGACCCGTTGGCGCTAGCCAATGATTTTCAAATGCGAGTAAGCGGCGACCGAGCGACCTTTTTCGCAACCGCCTTTTCTTCCCCATTATGTCATGGGGACTCTAAGACAACAACCGGTTCAACGTCCAAAAAAATGTGAATGGGGAGCTGGACCATTCAAACACTTTGCAAGAAGCTTGAAGCTTCTAAATAAACCAACGGCCAAGGCTCAAATGGTTACACGACGCCCCAACCCGCTTTTCAATCGGAGATGTAGTGGTTAAGGAAAGCTCGTTTCAAGTTGGGAGGATGACAAGAAAGATGGATTTGCCCGAGGAAGGTGAAGGCTAGCCGTACTGTCATGGATACCCTTTGGGAGGATATTGCAAGTTTATCAATACCGACACACCCGAAGGCGTGATAGTTCACTCGCGATGGCTCAAGGAATCCAACCCTAAAATGTCAGACTTCCCAATCACTCCCTTTCAAGATTTCCTTTAAATCATTCCTCTTAATAGCTGTACTTCCCCATGATGAATACACCGTTTGTATTTTTCCCCGGAGATCTCCCCTTTTGTCAAAATAAAATAAAATAAAAATAAATATATCTCTTCCCAAGCGAATCCTTCAGATATCGCAGAAATACATCAGAAGAACCCAGGAAACCATTGCAGAGCCATCATACCACACCCCTTTTCAAAAATATATATATATATATATGAAGCAAAAGTTTACTGATCAAGAAGAAGGGAAAGATGTGTTTACAAAAAAAAAAGGGGGGAAAAACATCGTGGAACTAAGCAAATAATAGAAAAACAAAAGGAGGAGCTAGCCTCGAAGGATGGAGCGCAAGTCCCTTCGGGCAAAGCTATCCTCAAGCATTTTCCCAAAGAATCTTTCGTGCAACAAAGGTTCCATTGGGCGGGTTTCAAGAAATAATAACCTCAACATCCCATCCCGAAGCAGCCGCAGCAGCTAGCAACAGTGTCCTCCCCCGACAACTATTCCAAAGATACGCCACCATGACCCCTCCCAGATCATCAATAACACCTTTGGCATCAACTTCAAAGGCTGTCTCGCTTCTATCATATACTCCTTCGAAAGTTTTCTCATCGACACTTCAAGGAAGTTTTTTGATTCATCCACATCAAAATCAAGAATCATGGCGTTCTCCTCCGTATCCACCGAACCCAAGAGAGTCCGAACATGCACTGTTTCTTCGTGAGGATGAATGGAAGGGAGGTCCTTGATAATTTCGTTAGCTTCATGGAACAAAGATTCAACCCCAACCAATACCTCCTCAAGAGAAGAAGATCGATCTCCACTGATTCTGAAGTCCTTTTCCAAAAAGTCAAAGAAACGGCCGTCTCGGGAAGATCCCATCATACACTGCAAGAAGTGGAAAGATGATCAAGTTCCATCCTGTCTATACACATATAAAAAGAGGATAGCGTGAAAAAAAAAAAAAGAAGAAGAAGAAAACGCACCGGCAAAGCAAAGGAAAAGGGGAATCAAATCAGAAGAACCCCTCTCAAACAAGGGAGACGATACATTCGCGTTGGTATGAATACGGAACCTTAAAAAGGAAAGGGAGCAATGAAAGACATAATGCTTACAGATTTTTTGGCATGGATGATGCCCTAATGGAAGCCGCACGTGAAGAAAAGCAAAATCAGGAAACTTTGAGAAACGCCTACTCCCTCTTTATTTACATAAGTCACGCCCGCAAGCACTGCCCCACTTCCAAGTTGCACCGCCCCACCAATTGCACCGACCTGCAAGCACACACGGCTTCTACACTTTGCGCCTGGCCCCACCCGCCTAGCCAACTCAGTTTCCCAACTCACGCCAACTTCCCAACGTCGCCTAAGATGCACGGCCCACCAATTATGCCACCTCCCGATTTGTGCAAAACTACGTAGGCAAGGATTCCAAATCCTATTTATAAAAGGTCGACAAGCCTTTTTCAATTTTCTTTACGGGTTTGTCGTTAATAGTTTGTCACCATCTTATGCTTACCTCGCAACAAAGCCCCTGTTCCGAGCTAAGCAGGGGACTTAATGTTGATGGTGGTTGTTAGACAAGGGGTAAAATCGTAAAACCCCATGACCTAGTGTTACCCGCAACACATTAACTAAGAGCATTTAACCTGTGTGTAAATAATTAATAGGGGTATTTTTTCAAAATACCGCGATTAGGTTTTCAACACGTAACCCTAATTCCAAAACCAAGCCGCACTGCGCACCATGGCAAGAATGCCAAGCCGCACTCGCGCACCAAGGCAAAGAATGCCAAACCAAGCCGCACTCTCGCGCACCATGGCAACCATGCCAAACCAAGCCGCACTCGCGCACCATGGCAACCATGCCAAACCAAGCCGCACCATGGCACCATGGCAAAGAATGCCAAACCAAGCCGCACTCGCGCACCATGGCAAAGAATGCCAAACCAAGCCGCATCCAGCGCACCATGGCAGCAATGCCAAACCAAGCCGCACTCTGTGATCATGGCAACCATGCCAAACCAAGCCGCAGACTCGCGCACCATGGCAAAGAATGCCAAACCAAGCCGCATTGCGCACCATGGCAGCAATGCCAAACCAAGCCGCACTCTCAAGCGCACCATGGCAAAGAATGCCAAACCAAGCCGCACTGGCACCATGGCAAAGAATGCCAAACCAAGCCGCACTCTCGCGCACCATGGCAACCATGCCAAACCAAGCCGCACTCTGCGCATCATGGCAATCATGCCAAACCAAGCCGCACTCGCGCACCATGGCAACCATGTCAAACCAAGCCGCACTGCGCACCATGGCAAAGAATGCCAAACCAAGCCGCACTCGCGCACCATGGCAAAGAATGGCAAACCAAGCCGCACTCTGCGCACCATGGGAGCAATGCCAAACCAAGCCGCACTCGCGCACCATGGCGTAATGCCAAACCAAGCCGCACTCTGCGCACCATGGCAAAGAATGCCAAACCAAGCCGCACTCGCGCATCATGGCAACCATGCCAAACCAAGCCGCACTCGCGCACCATGGCAACCATGCCAAACCAAGCCGCACTCGCGCACCATGGCAAAGAATGCCAAACCAAGCCGCATATCAAGGCGCATCATTGGCAAACAATGCCAAACCAAGCCGAGATATGCACACCATGGCAACAATGCCAAATCTCCAAGCCGCTATGCCTTTGGCACACGCCAAATATAGCGCCCTAGGCTTGCAAGACTTGCAACTAGGTCAACATGGCCGCACGTGCCATTGGCACATGCCAATACGTGCCGCAAGCCATATTTCCAAGTCGCTATGCCATTGGCACACGCCAAATATAGCGCCCTAGGCTTGCAAGACTTGCAACTAGGTCAACATGGCGCACATGCCATTGGCACATGCCAATACGTGCCGCAAGCCATATTCCAAGTCGCTATGCCATTGGCACACGCCAAATATAGCGCCCTAGGCTTGCAAGACTTGAATCCAGGTCAACATGGCTGCACGTGCCATTGGCACATGCCAATACGTGCCGCAAGTCATATTTCCAAGTCATTTATGCCATTGGCACACGCCAAATATAGCGCCCTAGGCTTGCAAGACTTGCAACTAGGTCAACATGGCCGCACATGCCATTGGCACATGCCAATACGTGCGCAAGCCATATTCCAAGTCGCTATGCCATTGGCACACGCCAAATATAGCGCCCTAGGCTTGCAAGACTTGCAACTAGGTCAACATGGTCGCACATGCCATTGGCACATGCCAATACGTCCATAAGCCATATTCCAAGTCGCTATGCCATTGGCACACGCCAAATATAGCGCCCTAGGCTTGCAAGACTTGCAACTAGGTCAACATGGCCGCACATGCCAATACGTGCCGCAAGCCATATTCCAAGTCGCTATGCCATTGGCACACGCCAAATATAGCGCCCTAGGCTTGCAAGTCTTGCAAGCCTAGGGTCAACATGGCCGCACATGCCATTGGCACATGCCAATACGTGCCGCAAGCCATATTCCAAGTCGCTATGCCATTGGCACACGCCAAATATAGCGCCCTAGGCTTGCAAAACTTGCAACTAGGTCAACATGGCCGCACATGCCATTGGCACATGCCAATACGTGCCGCAAGCCATATTCCAAGTCATTATGCCATTGGCACACGCTAAATATAGCGCCCCCCTAGGCTTGCAAGACTTGCAACTAGGTCAACATGGCCGCACGTGCCATTGGCACATGCCACGCACGCAAGCTATATTCCAAGTCGCTATGCCATTGGCACACGCCAAATATAGCGCCCTAGGCTTGCAAGACTTGCAACTAGGTCAACATGGCCGCACATGCCATTGGCACATGCCAACACGTGTCGCAAGCCATATTCCAAGCCGCTATGCCATTGGCACACGCCAAATATAGCGCCCTAGGCTTGCAAGACTTGCAACTAGGTCAACATGGCCGCACGTGCCATTGGCACATGCCAAACACACACGCCGGTAGCCTACCTTGCAAACCGTGCAACCTACCACCAAGGCATTCCGCACATGCCATTGGTACATGCCAAACACACACGCCGGTAGCCTAACTTGCAAACCATGCAACCTACCACCAAGGCATTCCGCACATGCCATTGGCACATGCCACACGCGCCATTAGCAAGACCACTTGCACTCAAGGCGCAACCAACGAGATATCAACACAAAACGGGGGGGATGCTTTAGGGTTTTGGTTTGGCATGTCACAAAGATGTAACAGACACTACGCTCACATTAAGAAAGCGTGAATAGAAATAAAGCGGTCAAATAAAAGAGGAAATAATGGTGAAAAACGTTTTCACCCATTAAACCATGCGGGTTACCACCTCCTCCCATTATTTCACCCTTTACTCTCTTCCTTCATGAGGCCAGGGTACGCTTTCAATCTCGACTTGTATAAATAGGTCTTACCTATTTCCACCAGACAACAAGTCTCGGTCAGAGAAATATACTACACTTACACTCGTAAAGGCAACTTTGCAAGCTCTCCAAAAAGCTTTCATCTCTTGCAAGCTTCCTAAGCTTTCACTTTTCGATACAAGTCGAGATACTACTCTCCTCAACACCTTTCTTTGCTTCCCTCCCCAAATCAACCCTTCTCCTCCACTTTGTGACCGAAGCAAGTCCGGGAACGGCCATTTCTTGGTTTAGGTAGGACTTGTACAGATTGATCTCTCGAATCTATAAAGTGCTCACGTGCAGCACATTTGCTTAGGGTTTGAACCAGTTTCTCACTCATCTACCGAATTTACCGAAATCGGCAGAAACGATTTTTACCCATAAACACCAACACATATTTCAAGAAATAGATAGGCGAGATAAACTCGGCTCGAAATACCAAATGTGTATAATCTTTAGTGTATATAGCAAAACGACTTTTGTCTCAAGATACGAGATAAATAGACTTTTGAGTGATAGATAAGTTCAAGTATCCACATACCTTTTAGTCGATGAAGTTCCACCGGTTCCTTGAGTAGTCCTTCGTCTTGTATGATGATTGCCATGGAGTTCTTGAGCTCAACTAAACTTTCTATCCTAGTCCGAGAACTTAGCTATAGTAGAATAGAAATCAAGACTTATAGTTTTGATCACTAACATTGACAAACATGCTTGAGATAGCAACGCATGCGAGTTCGACCGAGCAATGCTCTAACAATCTCCCCCTTTGTCAATTTTAGTGACAAAACTATAAGTCTTGATTTCTATTCTACTATAGCTAAGTTCTCGGACTAGGATAGATATGGAATACAAAAAATAAATAAATTAACTTTTGTAGCTCCTATTCCACATGTCTAATCTTCAACATTACTCGAAATCTTTGTCACTTCCAAGTACTCCAATGATCCCAAAGGTTGTAGGTTTAGCATCATCGTTGTTGAAAATACGTAGCTATAACAACAAGAAAACAAGAGTTCTCAATCATTGTTATACAGTGTCATAGTATCATTACACAGCGTCAAAGTTCAATTGTATCACAACTTCAACAACAATACTATGGTGATATGTATCACTCCCCCTTAGTCGATACTCCATCTCACATGGAAATCACTCCCCCTTACATAATGATCCGAAAACCATATGTATTTGTAGTGTGAACTACATATTATTTCTCCCACTTTTTGTCAATAAAATTGGCAAAGGCAAAAGAACGGGATCCTAATGAAATTTCTGAAAGAGACATTTCATGACCAAAAGAAAGAAAACACATATCATCTTATTTAGATGCAATCATAAAGCCGAAGCTAAATGCATTCATCAAGGAGTTTAAAGATACAAGATAACCTCTCAAATATTCCATAGCCGCACTCCCCACAAAGATTTGGCAATTAAGCACAAGTTCAATTAAAACTCTCCCCCATAATATGTCATTCCCGAAAGAACAACAAGAGCGACCTTAATTTCAAGTGAAAAGAAGGATTTCTTTGGACATAACAAATCACATACAAGTATGAATTTGAATCCAAAATACTCAATTAAATTGACCACAAGAGAACCTATGATTAATTTCATCGGATATGCTCAACATAAGTGAACTTATGGAGACTCAAAAATACTCAATTAAATTAATCACAAGAGAACCCATAATTAATCTAATCGAAATACACAACCAAACTAATCACAAAAGTAATCAATTTAATTGGCCATACTCGACATAAGAGAATTTATGGAGGAATGACTAAGTTAATCATAAGAAAACAATCAACCCAATAAAAGTGCTCAAACATAAGAAAACTTACGGAGTTACACTAAATAACCAAACAAGATGATTAATTTAGTTGATTATGCTCGACATAAGGTACCTTATGGAACAACAACAAAGTTAATCATAAAATAATCAACTTGGTCGTTTAGTGCTCAACATATATAAGACACATTACTTGAGCCTCACAAAGAATACATAAAATATGGATCGGGAAGATCAATTATCATGGAATACACATGGATTTATTCTATTTTCCATCACTATTTGCATAACGACATACAATAGACATAATCATTGTAAACAAAAGATTGTAACCTATCTTCCATCAAATTGACATAATAGGCTTAACTTTTGTAATTGTCAAAAGTCCATTCATTCTTTTATCAATATATGCATATTGACTTACGAAAAACTTTACTTTTGACAAGGTATGGGACAATAACAGTTCACGGACGCAAACACACATATCCCATAATAATTGCAATATATAAAACCATAAAGATTAATACTGCAAAAATTATCTTCCAAACAATTTTAGAATTTAATCAAATAAACCTAAAAACATGAAGATGAAAACATTGGACATAGCTATGTGTAATCACAATAATGGCTATTCCAAACTCTAGTTATTCTTCTAAACAAAACAAGAAAAATAGAAGATTTACTAGGGATCATAGAGCTTTCTCAAGGCCTCTGCTGAGAATTCCTTCTCATTATTGAAAAACCCATTGATTATGGGATCGTTCAATTCCTCAAAATCTTTAGAAATATTTGTCAACTCACTAAGTTCTCTTTTTAGTTCACGCACGGTGTTCATTGTTAGAGACAACATTCGTTCACGGTGAATTAACTCTTCTAAAGATGAAACAATTTGAGATTTTAAATTGTTTCTTTTGTTGATAAATTCTTTCACCAAGCCCCTGAAGTTATCATCAAGCTGATAAAAAGACACGAACCAATTAGAGGAAGAACCAACTCCATTATTTGTAGCCTTCACTTTCTTCACTTTTGAGGAAGAAATTACTTTACATAGATACTCGTTAGCAGCTTCGACTGCATCCCAGGTTGTGGAGCCTCTAGTTACAGGAGCCATGAAACTATATCCTTTTATAGAAGGAGGAAGTCCACAAACGATTTTATAAATAGACTTATGAACGTCTAAACCCTAGAAAACAAGTCCTATATAGCTTAATGATCCATTATCTATATTGTTAGGAGATAATAAACACAGTACTTGAGCCAAGAGACCGTACGAACACCCATTGGAAGGAGGGTCCACAAAGACTTAGCCAAAATGGCTATTTGTGAAGATAGTCTGCACAATACCCATGCATCTTAGCTCTAGGGACTCAAGCAACGAAGAAGAAAGCGAAAACGAAAGAACATGTATAAAGGAAATACTTATGTAATAGTGTTTGACTGACAATCCATTTTTAAGAACGATAAGAAATTAGCTAGATAATCAGAGACACTTTGCCAGAAGTATACCTATTTAATTCTCACACTACTAGGATTTTTGTAAGTGAGACTTCGGCCTTTGTGATTAATTTACACAAGTATGAGCCTTCACCATTAAATGAACATTGTCTTTGTTTCTCCTTCTTTTTCAATTGACACTCATTCCTAAGAGTAAGACATAACTCGTTTAACATATCCGTCGAGGTCTCTTTTTGAGGACTAAATATAGACCCTCTTGCAAAAGGTTCAAGAGGATCATAATAGATAGGGATCCGCTTTCAGACTTAGATTTACAATCAGCCTTATAAGCACAGGGAATGCTTTTAGTAGCACAAGAATTTATACCACTAGACTGCACTTGAACCTTATGATGACTTTTAGGAAGAAGATCATATTTATAAGGATTCTGGTATTCTGTGGACATGCGATTCACTGCATTAGTCGAATGACTATTTGTTCCATTGATAGTGGAAAGAATCAAATTGTGAAGTCTAGAAATTTGTTTCCTCCTGGCAAAATAATGGATAGCATAGTGATTCTTTTTCCCACAGAATGTACAAATTCGTGGAGGAGAAGCAATAAATGTCACATTTTTTAACTTCATAGCCATATGAGAAGATTGTAAGTTATGTAAACTTTTCTTGACACAACCTTTTTCTGTAGGAGTTTTCTTCATTAGTTTGTACAGAAGAATTTCTCCTTAAGACAAAGTTTTCCTTTTCCAAGGAACCGCACTGTTCATGGGCTAGACTAAGAGATGCGCTTAGTTTCTCTTTTCAACACGAAGTTTGTTAAGATATGATGAATGTCTCGATCAACCGATTTTCTCTAATTGAGTCTTCTTTAACAATATTCTCAAGAACACTAATCTTTTCACGCCGTAGAGAGTAGTTTCTTGGAGAAGTTTTTCAATATTCTTAGAGAAGGAATCAATGATGTTATAGAGTTCACGTTCTCGATCAAGAGACTTTTCGAATTCATCGATAAGTCGATCATGATCCAAAATCAATAAACTCAAGCAGTTGTTTTTTGAGATTAAGTGAGCTCCTTTCCATCTTTTCCATAGTGCCTAATGTCTCATCGGAGAGAGATGTCTACACATGGGACAACCTTTCTACCTCGGGATTCTAAGAATCTTCTTAAGGAGTAATCCTTTGAGGTATTCCCAAGACATTTGGTATAGTTAAAAGCTTTAGAAGACATCTTGGTATGCGTAGATGCTAGAGATACTGTCCTCAGAATCAGATTGCCATAAACACAGACTTGTAAGGTCTTTTAAACGTGTTTCCTGCTCTGATACCAATTGAAAAAGCGGGGGGCCCAATATTTCGCTTAGCAATCTGTATGGACAAACTCCAATATACTTTCTAGAGAATAAACTAGACAAATGGGACTAATATAGACAAAAAGTATATCAAAGAGTTTATATCTCAATCTCTCGATTTGATATATACTCAAGCAAATAGAAATCATGAAGTCTTTATCAAATACTAGAGAGATAACTTGGATGGTACCAAAGACCAATATCCAAGTCTCAATCAATTTAAATCAACAACCAAAAGGTCGGATATTCTAATTGATCAACAACGCACAACCTGTGGATATTTCAATTATATAACAAAAATATAATGCGGAAAAGAAATAACATAGACACTAGAATTATGTTAATGAGGAAACCGCAAATGCAAAAACCCGGGACTTAGTCCAGTTGAACATACACTGATTAAGCCGCCAGAGACACTAGCCTACTCCAAATTAACTTGGCCTGGAATGTGGTTGAACCCAAACCAATCTCACACCGATCCAAGGTACGCTTATGCTCCTAAATCTCTAATCCCAACAGATGCTACATACTTGATTCCCTAGTCGATGTCACCCACAACTAAGAGTTGTTACGACCCAAAGTCGAAGACTTTAATAAAAAATTGTATCACACATGTAAAAGTCTACGATAATAGATAAATCCGTCTCCCACGAATATACCTACGCAGTTTTGTTCCGTCTTTTGATAAATCAATGAATGGAACCAATCGATAACCCGAACTTTTATTCCCGAAGAACAACCTAGTATTATCGATCACCTCACAATAATATTAATCGACGCAATAAAAAAGGTATCGCGGAATTACAAACGATGAGACGAAGATGTTTGTGATTTCTTTTTATCTTGCCTATCTGGGAGATAGAAATCTCAAGCCAATTATTACAATTTGTAATAAATACGATAGAAACAATAAGATCATATCACACAACTACGGTAAAGCTAAAGACTGGCCCGGTTTCACAATCCCAATGAAGTCTTTAAGTCGTTATCCTGGTTTGAAGAAAACCCGAGGTTAAAGGAGAATCGACTCTAGCTTATACAACTAGTATCACACGTAAGGTGTGGGGATTAGGTTTCCAGCTTGCTAGAGTTCTTTATATAGTCTTTCAAATCGGGGTTTTCAATCAATGTTAGCTTCGGGTAACAAAGCATTCAATATCACCGTTAGATGAAAACCGATTAGATTCAAGATAATATTTCTCAACCGTTAGATCGAAAACTTAGCTTGTTATACATGAAATGAAATGCCGTCTCTAGGCTTGTGTAACCGTACCAAAACATGTACATTTGTTGGTTCAACAATAGTTAACCAAAGGTTTTCCATATGAGCAATTTCATATCAACCATATTCTTCTTCACTATAACTAGTCCAAATGACTCAAATGAACTAGTTAGAGTTGTTCAATTGCTTAGATCTTTATGTAACTACACAAGACACAATCAAAGCAAAAACAATTTGATTCACTCGAATCGGTTCATGAACTTTATAGCCAAGGTTTGCAAAAGCATTCCTTAGTTTATTTAAACATGAGTTCAAGAACAATAGTTTTTAGATATAACCAACTCAAGTTCGCTTGATTTGGGTTCGGACTTAAGTTCACTAAGGAGTTCACAACTCAAGCAGAAATTCGGGTCGAGAACTTCCGCTACTCATGACCGAGTTCAGACCGAGTTCGCGGACTTGGCTCATGCCACCATTCCGGTTCTCTTGATCAACAAAGTTCGTAAACTTTGGTTCAAGGAATAAGGACTTATACATATATGTGTTTGGCCAACAATGCTTATATCCTACCATGGTTATGTAATCTAAACTCTCATTTCAATCATCAAACATTCTCGAGGACGTTATATAGTTGTTATTCACAAACCATTTTTTCGTCAGAAGAATTTTCAAAGTGATTGGATAACATAACTTTTGTCCCAGCAGGTAAAGATGAATTCGGCTAAAGCGAAAGCTTACCAACACGTATTTCGAGAAATAGATAAGGAGAGATAAACTCAGCCAAATACCAAATGTGTATAATCTTAGTCTATATAGCAAAATGACTTTTGTCTCAAGATAGGAGATAAATAGACTTTTGGTGATAGAGTAAGTTCAAGTCTCCACATACCTTTAGTCGATGAAGTTCCACCGTTCCTTGAAGTATTCCTTCGTCTTGTATGATGATTGCCATGGAGTTCTTGAGCTCGACTACACTTTCTATCCTGGTCAAGGACCTTAGCTATAGTAGACTAGAAATCAAGACTTATAGTTTTGATCCACTAACATTGACAAACATCTTGAGATAAAGAACGCATTCGGGTTCGTAGACAACAATGCTCTAACATCGATAAATAACCAATATTTTAGTTTGGTACCCAATATTTTAAATATTAATGGGATGATACTGAACTAATAGTTGATTTGTTAAAGCTTTCATTTGATCAAATATATATTTTATTGTATATTTCATTAATAAAAATATCTAATTTTACAAATATATCCTTGTAAAAACTCCTTATCTTCTTCTCTTATATAGCTTGGGACTTCACAAAATTATTAATATATGGAGTTTATTAATATAGGGAGATATACCAAGAATGATTTTTTTATTTGTTATAAAGTATGTAAATGATAGTAAATATGAACGTCTACAAATGAGCGATAAGTCGTACATGCTTTAATCGGAAGAATAAATCATAGGTGAAATTAGACAAGAAGCGGAGGAGATAGTTCTGATGATGATATACGAAAGACACCAAAAAAGTTTCATACAGAAGCTTTAAACATGCTCGACAAGTTGAAATGTTTTGGCTCTAATAAGAAGCCCTTAATAATGAGGTCTTACGCATCCGCAACTCAAAGTGCAATAACAATCCAAAAGGTACATCCTTTTTCTCAAACAACTTCTAAATTAGTATTTTACTTCATCTTAAATATTGATGTATCAAGATCTCTTAAGTTTCCGGCACGACAATTTTATTAGTGTATGAAGGTAAATTCCTTATGGAGGACTAGAAAAATCTATTAATATTAAAATATGAGGTTATTACTATTTATAATTGGTAAAGTTGGGATTATGATTTTTTTATTAATATATGGGGATTTATTAGCTAGCATCTCCCCCTTTCTCACCACTTCTCGAGAGCAAAAAAAAAAACCTTCCATCTTCTTGTTCGGACCTAGTCCATTTGGGGCTAGATCACAACAAGGATATTAGTTTTTTTGTGTTTTAGTTTTAGAATAAAAAGAGTTTTTTCCTATTAGGATTTAACTTTGCTTTGTTAGCCGGCAACGGCTTCTTTTCTTCCACCTTCATGGTGATTCTAGTTTCATCTTCATGGTGATTCTCTTTTATTTTAATAGTTGCTTGATCTTGATTATAAGTTTGTTCAAGTACATCGAAAATTCAGTTTCTCGATTCTCCCATTGACAAATTTGTAGAATACTCTTATACCATTCGAGCATTACTTCAAGGGGAAGAAGATTATCAAATGGTCCATAAATATTTTCAAGACCATCTTCTCAGGTTCAATCGGTTCTTGTATTATTGTATTAGAGTAGGTATTTGAATTCCTTCACTTTTCCTCGCTTTCTGGAATTTTCAATCATGTCTGCCGCTACAAGCGTGTTGTTTCTTGTTACTTTTTTGAATTTGATGAACTTGAGATCCATAGTCATGATTCCCGTTAATGAAAGCTTCGAATTATACTAAAAAAGAATTTATTATATATGGAGTACTACCATGTGGAGTTTTTTGAACTTCAATTCCTTGATAAATATCGATTTTTTTCATTTTTTTCTTTTACATTATATTTTCCCTCGTTTTATATTTAATATATTTTCTTATGTTTTGAATTAAACAAATATCCTCTATATGGATCTAAAATCTCTCTCCTTCCCGTAGTGATGCAACTTTTGAATCATCAAACATCGGTGTAGTTTTCCAGAACACAATAAACGAAAAATAAAAATATAAGAAAAGAAAAATAAATAAAATGGTTGGGATATAAAATAAAAAAGAAAACTAGACTTTTATTAGGAGTAGATTTAAATTAAATAATTATTTAATGAAAAATAAAAGTAAAAAAAAATCCTGTTTTGCTAAAGGTGTAGTGGGATTAGTAGGGGATACTTTGTTGAAGTGAGCCAGGTAATGGTCATGACGGCTTTAACTTCTTAGTCTCATATAACCCACTGGTAATTCGAGCAACCCCTTTTTCGACAATCATGGAAATATTGGTTAAAGAAAGACTTTATCGATCGACCATTATATCCGGATAACATCCATCAATATTTGAAATTGTGGATACCAAATTTAAGTGGTGATCGTTTGTCACATTCATTTGTTAGGAAGTGCTTCACTTAGTCTGGACACTCCTCGTTACCGACCGAAATAAGCGGGCGAGACCTTTATAACCACTTTTTGTAAATCTAGTGATCAATTACCACAAAAAGATTGAGAATGGTTAGAAGTAATAAAACTAAAAATGTCCCTCCCTTTATAACTTTTTTTGTATCTTATCTTTTTCGGGGTATAATTGAAAAGAGGCTTTAATATAACATATCTAAAAATCCGTGCCTTGGAATTTACAAAATTTATCTCGTTGGAAAGATTATAAAAACTCTAATAAATAAGTACACAACAATATCAAATTTAGAGTTTTAAGAAAAGTTGGAGGTATTTATCATTTTGCACAATTTTAGAAAATTAAATGTATATCCATTGTCTCAACTACCTCATAAGACATACATAATACTTTATGTAGCAAAATTTTGGTTTATGCATCAACTAATTTTCCGTTGCAACTAATAAAACGATGTACTCCATCCGTTTCAAGAAAAATGATACTTTAATTTTAGGCACAATTCTCGAAAATCAATGTATAACCATTATACAAACTAATTACAAAGGATGCATAACACCATGCAACCATATTTGCTTGCGGATCTAATTAATTTTCCGCTTCAAAAAGTGAAACTTTCACTCGCTTCTAAAAA
>JAJJWW010018430.1:0-31705 GCA_023531295.1 Papaver armeniacum
GCATATTTTTGGGACATATTTTCACATGGGTTTCTCACACATGGTTCATGGGCTTGGTGGACTTTTTGGTGATGGACTTTGAAGACCTAATTTTGGAAAGTGGGAAGGCTATAAAAGAAAAGGTTTATATTCTTTTGGGATATCACGTATCACGTATTCTTCTTGAGTTTTGGCGAGAGCCGGAGCTAGGGTTTGCTTTCATTTAATATTTTCATCTTCTTTACTTTATTTCCATTATTATTTGATGATGAACTCCAATATTATGAGTAACTAAAACTCTCTTTTGATTAAGGGCGATTTCAAGCCCGAAATATGAATCTATATTTGATATGAAATAACTTGTTCTCTTGCATTCATTAGTGTTATTGATTGATTTCTACCATGCTAATATTGTCTATGGATTATTTGTTAAGGGTTTAAGTTCGAAATTGAATCATTAATTCTTAATCTATTTACTAGTTTAGATTTTCTTCGACCAGTAATTGTCTAGAGAAGATAAACACAAGTAGCATCAATCACACACAGAAGCGACACAAATATAATTACACTTTCTTACTACTCAAAATATAAATATAGCAAGTGGCAAGAAAGGATCGATCACAGAGAGGTCTAGGTTGTCGGATTGTTTCTGTTCCTTATAAATAACACCGATAGTTTTGTAATTTTATGAAAGTAAAATAAAAAAGCAAAGAAACAAATAAGCAAACAAATAAGATAGAAGATATATGGTTACATGATTTCGCCATTCACTAACATGCTTTTTCACAATAACTAGAATTGATTTTTAATCTCAACTTTTATCAAAGACCCTAGAATACCTTGATCGCAAGAATATCCGCAAACCTCCTCATGTCATCAACAAACACATTAAAAGATAGAATATGAATTCTACCTAAAGGAACAACTAACGTAAAAGCACTAATCAAGTTTAATTCCCTAGATGCGTTAAGTTCTATGAAATCAGCCAATCAAAGCAATTTAACGTGGAAAGCGCACTAATTCAATTTAACAAAGGTTACGATTCACATATGATCATAAGAATATATCACTACAAACTATAATCATATTATGCTACTTGTATTCAAGGAATATCACTTTTGCGATAATAAACCCTAAACTAGCAATAGATGTGATTAGAAGTTCTACCAATTTGCAACTTGACAAAACAATCAATCAATCATAAAACAATATTTTAGAGAATTGCAAACGATAGATATGAGACAAAACTAATATATTGAATCAAAGAATCATGCTTTGTGAAATCCAACTATTCCATAACCAATAATAAACTTAGGTACTCATATTCAAGGAGTTCATCACAAGAAGAAAAAGAAGTCTCATGTTTCAAAACCCTAGAATAAAGTAGAAGAGATAATAATCAAACGTGGTCCAAGATCAAAGATAAAGATATTCCATAGATAATAAAAGTCTTTCTTTATATAGCTCCACTCCTTCCAAAACTAGGTTTTGTCTTCAAAGTCCATTAGTTGGAAATTCACCCGCCCCACCATGGAGAGAAAACTTGATGTAGAAATTATGTCCCAAAAACGCTCGCGGAAAATCGGGATTATGGCCGAATCCGCCGGAAAAAGCCGCCGCCGCCACCAAAAGTTCACCGTCTGGAGAATATTCGGACGGAATATTCCGTCGGTCCTCGTTGGGACTAACGGCCAAAAAGTCTCAGTACCAAACCGTTAGTCGCCGGGTCAAGGGTCGAGGAGTAAGGAGTGATCGAGTCGAAGCCAGTCGCCTAGCTAACGGTTGTGGCCCAGCCAAAGCTACTTGCCCAGGCTAAATTCTTGTGTTGCACCAGGATGGTGCATCATCGCTTGCTCCGATATAACGGCTATCACTTCAACATAAAGATTCATTCTTTTACCTCATCTTCTCTTGCCCGGACTGTGACACTACCACCCCCGGCTTCAAAATCCAATGTGCCAAACACTCAGAAGCCAGATCTCACTCGTGCCAGTTACATTCAATCCATTGCTTCAATGCCACAAGTTTCTCCCCGCTTGCACATCTCAGCTTTATACTCTCTCTTGATTCCTTTGCACACCTCATTGCATCACACTAAATCGGCAGCCTTCAATTGCAAACCTTGAGCCCAACCGGTGCATCTTCCAGCCTCTCGCAATCAATCAGTAATCACTTGAGTTCATGCTCCATCTTCCTTGCACTTGCCATCACACCGCAACTTACACACTCACCGCACATACTTGCCTAGCCATTTCAACACAAAACAAACCATTCTTCCATTGTCTCAAAGAAACCATTTCCAAAATCAAACCCCATCTCATCTGTACCATCGTCAGATTTAGTCGGCTGATTTACTTCCATGATTTCCTTGGAGCACCGTACTAACTCACATTGAGCCTAACATTTGCCAACGCCATACACCAACGAGAACCACTTCATATCTTCATGACCGCAATTCAAATCCCATCTCGCTCCATCATTACATCGGGTCCCCGCCAGATTGCATTCGACTCAATACCCACTAGCCGCAACTCGGACAGCAACAACATTTCGAGCACCACCCATCCGAGTTGAGTAAATCTTCCTGAGAACCACCCGAGCATCACATCGCCATTGCCGCATCCTCTCCTTGCATTAGCTACTTTGCAGCCCCATCTCCTTGCAAAACTCCAATTCCACCGAGCCATTGCTAACCTCAACTCCGGCTATATTTCGTGACAATTCCTAGCTGCTAACTCCCAATCACTGTGCAACCCGCAATGCCTCAACTCATATTCTCGCCTTTCGAATAACACTGATTCATCCATTGCAGGTGCCCCTCAGTCCGGGCTAACATCAAGCCTCGCCATCTCCTTCCACAAATCATCCAATGCCACCACAACAAGAACATCTCACAAACGAGTTCCTCCATTCCCTCGACTTCCTTCTATGATTGCCACAGACAACACCATCTTCATCCGAATCCTCAAACCTGAGTAATCAAACATAGTAATCCCCGCAAAACACATTTCATTTCCATGGCAAAGAATAACACACATAAGCTCCCCTACGTTCATCCTTTCCTTGACAAATTCTCAACGAAAATATGAACCCATCTCTAATTTCCTTTGAGTCGAGACTCCGAACTCATCACATCTCCCCCCATCTTATGTACCATTGAACCGCATCTCTATCAAATCACCACCAAGATAAATTTCATTCACTCAACTCCATGTATCAACACCAAGAGCAACACAACTTCATCTACATTGTCTACATCTCAAGGCCAAGAATTCCAAAGCAGATTGATTGAAACCCCATCTAAATCTTCTCATTCTTCTCTAATCAAGACCACTGAAACTTTCATGGCTTCATAGCAAAACCAATCTTTTCGATCTGATTTCTATCAATTATCCTAGCGATTTCGTCACCGTAACCCATTATTAATAAAGACACCATTCTCTCAATCGCCACCGAGTCGATTCTCACTCTTTTCTCGATCCGATTTTCCTCTTCTCGCTTAATCTCAAATTGCTTTTCGGTGATAATGAATGAGAAGAAGAAAGTCAATCTTAGGTTGTAAGAATTGTATTCCACCAACCCCTAGTCCCAGATAAGGGCCATCCCTAAATTAGCAACCCCTTAACCATAGTTGGCTGTCTTTAATATTCCTCCAAGAGAGAGTCGCCCCTTAACCGTAATGACTACCCCTTAACGCACAGCGGGGTGCCAATAATACTTCCCGATAAAATGACCATTTTGCCCTTTGCTTGTGAGTTCTTGTTTTGCTCATAACTTCTTCATACGAACTCCGAATGACTCCATTCTTTCGCCATTGTCTTCGTCTTTTTCGTGCTCTTCGAGATGATGAGAAGAAATCTTGGATTTGAGTGAGTTCCAATTGGTCTTTTGCTCCAAATGACTCCATTGCACCTAATAAACTCAAAAGCACACATAAGATACATAATTTACAAGAAAACTCGCAAAGAAAGCATAAATACTAGATATTAAATACGGTGTATTCTACACCTATCAAATTCCCCCACACTTAGACTTTGCTAGTCCTCGAGCAAATCAAACAAAACAAAAATAAAGATACAACAACTCCGTGTCGCCGAGGCTAAGCATTTTTAGCATAAATAACAAGCCTTTAAACCCCTAGGTGTCCCTAGTGGACGAGTTATAGTCTCGTGAAGGTTTACTAGAGATATACCTACAAACCTATATTTCAAACTCCGTCTATTCGTGACAAATCAATGAACGAATCCAAAATGACTACGAGGAGGAGGTACCTTGCAAATTCAATTCAATTATTAGTAAATAAACTCTAATTAGATAGTCGAACAAGCCACAATACTCTAAAACTAACAAACCACAATCACAATGAAAAGATTAAGAAGATGGATATAGATGTAGATGTTGGCGAATATTTTCAAGTGTTCGATGTTTCCCATATCCGTCTCGAAGGTCATCTGCTAAGATGAACCTAATCCTATTGGATTGAGCTACTTAGTGCTGAATGCTACATCAAATCAATTGGCATATACAAGGGAACCAAGAGTGACTTTATTCAACACAATAATAATAATTTTTTTTTTTTTTTTTATATGATTGGATCAAACTGGATCCAACTTCTTTTTTTTTTTTTTTTTTTTTTTAGACGGCATGATTAGATCAAACTGGATCCAAGCGCATGCTTCTTGTCAGCAAGTACATGATAGTTGCCTTGGATCCTGCATTCCACGCTTGTTTAGGCGACGGAGACGGGGACTACGTCACACATACTGCTATTCCCAAGTGTCTTTTTATTCCGTTTTGGTCTAATTGATCGGTCCTTTTTTCTTTTTTTTTTTTTTTTTTTTTTTTTCAAAGAACTCAACCACTCTATTTCATCCTAGCAGTAATAACACGTCGATGTTTAGTGACCCACCAAAGCACTTAGAGAACAATAGATAAATATGGAAAAATAAAAATAGAATGTGATATGGTGATATTCCGAGATATGGTAACAACTATCATGCTAATTTGTGATTTCTGAGCTATATTCGTCCCTTTTAGTTAATTGGTTCCTCAACTCCTGCGTTCAAAATGGTTCCATCCACTAATGGTGTCAAAAACAAACTATTCAAACATATAAATGCTCCCCCACACTTAAACTTCACATTGTCCTCAATGTGTAAAACCGAAAGTTCTGAATTCTGGCGTAACAGCAGATAAAACGCAAAAACTGTACAAATTGGTAAGGAATTTGGAAAAACTCCATTTCACAAAAGTTGTTCATCTACGTGTTTTCTACAAAGTGTCAAAAGGGCACAGTGTTTTGATAAACGGTCTGACAGTTATGGTCTCTGGACTGAACTACGCGCAGTCTGAAATTTTCTGACGAAAAGGTATTCATCATAATTCTCTTCTAAGATAGATTCCGGACTCAATGAAATTAAACATAGGGATGCAAATATAATATAAAAACAGTAAAAAATAAATAAACGAAACAAAAATAAAAAGAAAAAGGATAAGAGATACAAACCGGTGGGTTGCCTCCCACTAAGCGCTTGTTTTAAAGTCGACGGCCCGACTTTATCCTTGCAAGATTCATTCCCCATATACCAATAACCTGAAAAGTTGGGGATCCTTCCATAGAACCTGTTTTGGAAACACTAACTTCACACAAATATTAGTACAATAAAGCAAAAGTGAAGCTATGAACCGATAAAAACTTCCCCCACACTTATTCTTGTCCACACTTGGAAGTGTATAAAGAATATAGACATCGGGTACTTCCACGGTTTCTTGTTCCATAACTCGATAGTATGAGAATCAAGTATCTCTGATGGCGGAAAACGAGAAACAAAGTCATTCAACAATATTCTCGAAGCACATACATTCAAACCAATAAGAGGTAAAGGAGAAGAAATAATAGGCAAAGGGTTAGATAAACCTTTCACAATCTCTTGTATTACTTTAATCCTCTTCATCCTTGAAAACTCAAGTGAATTATTCACCTCTTATATATCATGGTCCTCTATCAAACCTTGCAACCATTCTTCGTCCGTTTCTGCCGTAACCAAAGTCTCGACATAAACATCATCATTACAATCATATGCAAGCTCAATTGGGTCTTCCACAATATTGGTTATAACGGTCTCATTCTCAACATACTCCTCTTTATTAGACTCACACCTTGTTGTAAGGAAGTTGTGTAACACACTAGTTTCATCATACTCAATTACCTTTTGAATAGGTGGTTGATCATTATAAAGATCAATAATTGAGTTAACTACACTAATGTCATCAAATATTTCCAAAGGTCGGTCCTTTTTAACACATTCATCCGTCTTCATCTTCGGACTCACCATAATAAGAATCGTCGTCGGTTTCCCAACCCTTTATCACGACGTCGTTTAAGTTCCATATGAATAGTCCTACTAATTTCATCGACTAGCTCTTCCGAGGCTCCATCATCTTCCAACTTGTATAATTTCGAGCAAGTTTCTTGACGTTCACACGCTTACCACCATTGACTACAATATGTTCTCTTTCCCATGACTCTTCCCTTTGAATGGGTGAATGATCATAACTACGATCCGGAGTCGGGTAAGAAGAAATATTCAAAAATTGGTTTGTGCGACGTTTCTCTATCACGGTCAAGTTGGTCTAGCCTTTGTTGCATGTTTTGTAACCCATTCATAATCTGCATACAACTCAATAAAGCCAATTAGATGTGGAATTATCCCACCTAGGTGCTTGACTTACATACCCACTACAAGGTTGTTGTTGGTATGTATGAAAATCACCATAAGGTTCTCTAGATATGCATCATAGCCAATAAATTGGTTTTGATTGCATCCCATAGATGGTGGGTAATTTTCATAGTGTTGAGGAGGTTGAAAATCATATCCATTGCTCCAATATGCTCCTTCCATCGAAATAAGCACTCGAAATAAGATTCTCAAACCAAGTTAGAACCCTAAATAGGAAAATAAAAATAAAAATAAAACAAAAACTAAATACAAAAATAAGAAACCAAGAACAATTGACAACCATTTTGCCTCCCAGAACTTACGCGCAAAAATTTGACCATTTTGTCGTGGCGACACAAATATAATTACACTTTCTTACTACTCAAAATATAAATATAGCAAGGGCAAGAAAGGATCGATCCCACAGAGAGGTCTAGGTTGTCAGATTGTTTCGGTTCCTTATAAATAACACCGGTAGTTTTGTAATTTTATGAAAGTAAAATAAAAGCAAAGAAACAAATAAGCAAACAAATAAGATAGAAGAGATATTGGTTACGGATTTCGTTTTCATTCACTAACATGCTTTTCACAATAACTAGAATTGATTTTTAATCTCAACTTTTATCAAAGACCCTAGAATACCTTGATCGCAAGAATATCCCGCAAACCTCCTCATGTCATCAACAAACACATTAAAAGATGCGAATATGAATTCTACCTAAGGAACAACCTAACGAAAAAGCACTAATCAAGTTTAATTCCCTAGATGCGTTAAGTTCTATGAAATCAGGCCAATCAAAGCAATTGAACGTGGAAAGCGCACTAATTCAATTTAACAAAGGTTACGATTCACATATGATCATAAGAATATATCACTACAAACTATAATCATATTATGCTACTTGTATTCAAGGAATATCACTTTTGCGTATAATAAACCTAAACTAGCAATAGATGTGATTAGAAGTTCTACCAATTTGCAACTTGACAAAACAATCAATCAATCATAAAACAATATTTTCAGAGAATTGCAAACGATAGATATGAGACAAAACTAATATATTGAATCAAAGAATCATGCTTTGTGAAATCCAACTATTCCATAACCAATAATAAACTTAGGTACTCATATTCAAGGAGTTCATCACAAGAAGAAAAAGAAGTCTCATGTTTCAAAACCCTAGAATAAAGTAGAAGAGATAATAATCAAACGTGGTCCAAGATCAAAGATAAAGATATTCCATAGATAATAAAAGTCTTCTCTTTATATAGCTCCACTCCTTCCAAAACTAGGTTTTGTCTTCAAAGTCCATTAGTTGGAAATTCACCCGGCCCACCATGGAGAGAAACCCGTGTAGAAATTATGTCCCAAAAACGCTCGCCCAGGAAAAGCTGGGATTATGGCGGAATCCGTGGAAAGTCGCGCCGCCACTGAAAAGTTCACCGTCGTCGGAGAATATTCGACGGAATATTCCGTCGGTCTCCAGTTAGGACTAACACCCACAAAAGTCGACCGTCAGTCAAACCGTTAGTCACGGTGTCAAGGGTCAAGGAGAAGGGGAGGGTCGGAAGCAGAGTCGGCTAGCTAACTCGGGTGTCTTGGCATGCAAAGCTACTTGCCCAGGCTAAATTCTTGTGTTGCACCAGGATGGTGCATCTTCTAACTCCCGGCCATAATGGCTATCACCCCACCAACGGCATCCATTCTTTACCTCATCTTCTCTCTGCCAGCACTGTGACACTACCACCCCTGGCTTCAAAATCCAACAGCAAACACTCTGTAGCTTCAGCATCTCACTCAGGCCACAGTTCTATCCAATCCATTGCTTCAATGCCACAAGTTTCTCCTGCCCGTTCACATCTGACTTTATACTCTCTCTTGATTCCACTGCATCACTCATTTGCATCACACTAAGCGCGGCTTCAATTGCAGCCACCGAGCTCAACGGTGCATCTTCCGGGCCTCCCGCAATCAATCCCGAAATCACTTGGGAGTTCATGCTCCATCTTCCTTGCTTGCCATCACCTCGCAACTTACACACTCCAGCTGCACATACTGCCTAGCCATTTCAACACAACAGCTCAGCCATTCTTCCATTGTCTCAGCAAAAACCATTTCCAAAATCAAACCCCATCTCGTCTGTACCATAAATCGTCACTGTAATTCGGCCCAGATTTACTTCCATGATTTCCTTGAGCACAGTACCAACTCACATTGAGCCTAACATAACTGCCACGCCATACACCATGAGAACCACTTCATATCTTCATGATCGCAATTCAAATCCCATCTGCTCCATCATTACATCGGTCCTCCCATTGCATTCACTCAATACCCACTAGGCGCAACCTTTCAGATTAGCCAACAAAGATTTCAACACCACCATCTCGAGCCGAGTGTAAATCTTCACCGAGAACCACCGAGCATCACACCGCCATTGCCGCATCTCTCCTTGCATTAGCTACGCAGCCCCATCTCCCTTTGCAAAACTCCAATTCCACTGAGCCATTGCTAACCTCAACTCGGCTATTTCTGTGACAATTCTAGGCTGCTTAACTCCAATCCCAGGCAACCTGCAATGCCTCAACTCATATTCTCGAACCTCGGCCAACACGAGATTCGGTCCATTGCGGGTGCCCCCTGAGCTCCAGTGCCAACATCAAGCCTGCCATCTCCCTTCCACAAATCCCATCCAATGCCACCACAATGTAAAGAACATCTCGCGGCCCGGTTCCTCCATTCCCCGACTTCCTTCTATGATTGCCACAGACAACACCATCTTCATCTTGAATCCTCAAACCCAGCGAAGAATCAAACATAGTAATCCTCGCAAAACACATTTCATTTCCATGGCAGCAATAACACACATAAGCTCCCCCACAGTTCATCCTTTCCTTGACAAATTCTCAACGAAAATATGAACCCATCTCTAATTTCCTTTGAGTCGAGACTCTGAACTCATCACATCTCCCCCCATCTTACAGCCATTGAACCTGCATCTCTATCAAATCACCACCAAGATAAATTTCATTCAGCTCAACTCCATGTATCAACACCAAGAGCAACACAGCTTCATCTACATTGTCTACATCTCAAGGCCAGTAATTCCAGCAGATTTGATTGAAACCCCCATCTAAATCTTCTCATTCTTCTCAGAATCAAGACCACTGAAACTTTCATGGCTTCATAGCAAAACCAATCTCTTCTCGATCTGATTTCTATCAATTATCCTAGCGATTTCGTCACCAGAACCCATTATTAACAGCACCATTCTCTCAATCGAAGCCACTGAGTCAGATTCCTCACTCTTCTCTCGATCTGATTTTCCTCTTCTCGTTTAATCTCTCAAATTCTGTTTCAGGTGATAATGAATGAGAAGAAGAAAGTCAATCTTAGGGTTGTAAGAATTGTATTCCACCAACCCCTAGTCCCAGATAAGGGCCATCCCTAAATTAGCAACCCCTTAACCATAGTTGGTTGTCTTTAATATTCCTCCAAGAGAGAGTGGCCCCTTAACAGTAATGACTACCCCTTGCACAGCGGGGTGCCAATAATACTTCCCGATAAAATGACCATTTTGCCCTTTGCTTGTGAGTTCTTGTTTTGCTCATAACTTCTTCATACGAACTCCGAATGACTCCATTCTTTCGCCATTGTCTTCGTCTTTTCGTGCTCTTCGAGATGATGAGAAGAAATCTTGGATTTGAGTGAGTTCCAATTGGTCTTTTTGCTCCAAATGACTCCATTGCACCTAATAAACTCAAAAGCACACATAAGATACATAATTTACAAGAAAACTCGCAAAGAAAGCATAAATACTAGATATTAAATACGGTGTATTCTACACCTATCAACACTTTAGGTTGCTTTCTAGGAAGAATTCACATATGCATCTTTTAATGTGGTTGTGATGAAAACGAGGAATTAGCGGGATATACTTGCGATCAAGGTATCCTAGGACTATTAGTAGATGAGAGATTAAAATACCAATTCTAATCATTGATGAAAATACATGTTTGTGAATGATACTATCAAGTGACCAATATCTTCTCCTTATTGATTATTCCAATTACTTACTTTGCTTTCAATTACTTTTATTTATTAGATAAAACAATAAACATCCCCCCTTGGTTACCTTAGAAACTGAAAATTGCATAACAACAATTGCCTCTCCGTGGATACGAACTCTTCCTTACTTTGTACTTCATTCATATTTAGTGAGTAAGAAAGTGAAATTATTTTTGACGCTTACGACATCGATCAAATTTTGGCGCCGTTTAGAGGCATACGGCTTGTTATTAAGTTTTAGTTTCTTTTTATAATTTCTGCTTTTATCTTTGCTTTTCGGTTCTTGTCTTGTTTCTCACTTGTTTGGGAGAATTGTTTTTCGTGGTACCTAATCCCGGCTTCTAAAGATTGGAACTACCCAAGGTGCGGGATAGCTACTCGAAAGAGGCACTGATACTCCAACCAAGTCAAGACCTGATGAGATAATCCGAGTTAGAGGTGGAAGGAGATACTCAAATAGAAGGAGAACAAGAGGTTCCAATCGTAGACGAACCACAAGTTGAAGAAGAAGCAATGGGTGATGCAAATCGTTCCTCAAGGACTTGGCTTCTCATAGGCTTGATACACAACGGGGGTGTATTCAAACGAACTCTACTTTTGAGATAAAGCGGGATTGCTTAGAATTACCAAAGTTCCATGGCATGGTGAATGAAGACCCAAACAAACATCTTATGGACTTCACACCATTGTCACGGCTATGCTTCTAGCGGATGTTGAGGCGGACGGTCAATGTTAAAAGTTTTCGTTTCTCTTTGATGGATAGTGCTAAGGATTGGTTATACTATTTACCTCCGGAAGTGTCACAACATGGAATGGGTTGAAGAAACTCTTTTTGGAGAGATATTTTCCGCATCAAAGGCTACTCAAATTCGAAAGGAGATTTGTGGGATGAAGCAAAACGTGGGAGAATCCTTATATGAATGTTGGGAACGATACAAGAGATTGGTTGGAAGGCTGTCCTCACCACCAATTCGGTGACGCTATGATCATCCAATACTTCTATGAAGGACTCCAATCAAGTGATAGGAATCTTATTGACGCTGCGGGTGGTGGTGCACTAGTTAGCAAGACGGTGGCACAAGCTAGAGAGTTGATTGAAAACATGGCGGCGAACTCCCAACAATTTTGAGTCGTGGTTCGGATGTGCTTCTAAGAAGAGTGAATGAAGTGGCGAGGTTGAGGAACTTCGTCAACAAATGGGTAACATGTCGGCAATGATGCAACAAGTTGCGGCGCGGTTATACCAAGTTCCTCTCAAACTTATGAGGACGAGCAAGCTAATGCGATCTTTCCAAATCAACAAAGACGGTATGATCCCTACTCAAACACTTACAATCCGGGATGGAGAGATCACCCCAATTTTAGCTATGCCTAGGGGTGGGACTTGGGTTAAGTTAACCCACCCAACCCGTGTCCAACCCGAACATTGGCGGACATGGGCAACGTATGTCAAAACTTTGGGCAAGCTTGGGCATAAATTTTACAAACCCGAGTTGAATTTGGGCAAGCATGGGCACAAATATTTTTAACCCAAACAACTCCGCCCTAACCCGAAGAACTATGATATAGTTATATAAAACTATTTTTATAATTGGTATTATTATCTATTTAGAGTAATTTCAGATATTATCTTCAAATCTAATAATGAAAAATAAATTATATCTATTTCATTAACCATTCAATATGAAGAAAAAAAATATTATTTTGAATAATCTTCAGTTGTTTGGAAATTTAAGATAAATGGAGCAATTGAATCTTATTATTACTAAAATTTGTTATTGTCATATTAACAAAATCTTATGTCTAGTAAAACTTGGGCCGACTCCGAGGAACCCGGTGAACCCAGGGAACATAACTTGGGCGGACTAGGCGGACCTCCATGAGTTCCACGGGTTCGATGGGCAACTGGGCATATGATTCCTAGCTCGGGTGTGCCTCGGCCAAGCCTTCTAACCCGCCCAACCAACCCAAGTCCCACCCCTAGCTATGCCAACAAGCAAGGAGCCGGTTCAACAACCTACCTTCAACTTTTCAAGTGGATTTCAACCTCAACAACAACAATTCCAGCCGAGACAACAATTTCGGCAATCACAAGCACAACAATCAATGCAAAATCAAGGTTCGATATTGATTCAAAGCTTCAAACAATGATGCAAGGTATTTCTACCATGTTTAAAAGAGAGTCAACGGAAACTAAGAGTGCTATCAAGGAGTTGCAGACATAAATGGGCTCCATGGCTATTGAGTTGAACCAATTGAAGGCACAAAATAGTGGAAACTCCCTTCTCAACCTATTAAGCAAAAGAGGGTGTCAATGCTATTACGTTGAGAAGTGGTACCTGATTCCAGTGCCTTGAGAATTACTGATTCGGGCAAGGTGGAAACACCCAGGAACCTGTTTGGAGGAGAATAATGAGGATTCTCCCCAAACTTCTGAGGTACCTATTCCTTACTCTAAAACTCCGGTTCTACTTATGTTCCTCCTCTACCTTTTCCTCGCAGATTTCTACTTATGTTCCTCCTCTACCTTTTCCTCGCAGATTTGCAAGTTCTAAGAAGGCGGAACTAGAAAAGGAGATTTTAGACGTTCTAAAAAAGATCCATGTGAACATACCACTCATTGATGCTATCAAGCAAGTTCCAAAGTATGCAAAGGTGTTGAAGGACTTGTGTATGATGAGTGCTAAATAGTGCATATTTATACACCTTTTTATTGGCATTTTACTCATCTTTTGCGCTTAGAAATCAGATATTATCCCAGATTCTGTGTTTTCCTTGTTTTCAAGAATAAATATTTGTATTAATTAATTTTGTGTTTTTAGGTAATAAATAAAGCTCGGAAAGCGAGGAGCAAAAGAGCAAAGAGGTGGAGTCGAGCATCTATGGAGCAGATAGCCAAAGTCCGCGCGCGAATCGGTTTGCAACCCAACAAGGAAGACATGACCTTGAGCTGACCAGACCCGCGACCCGGATCCGAGCTCGCTCACTCCCGATCCATTGAGATCTTCCTCACTACATCCAACGGTCGCTCCACCCTAGCACATCAATGATCGCCGCTCGCTCAACACCGAAGATGCATATATCCGTAGCCAGATTCAGGATCTCGCCTCCGCTCTTCATCCGACGCTTCACGATGCCTTCTCATCATTTCTCGCTATACACCTCCTCACACCGAAGAGCCCTATATATTCCCATTAACCAAAACCCTAACTCATTTCTTTTTCTTCCCTTACCCGATTCTGCAGAGAGAGGCTGCTCCTCTCCTTCCCTTCCCCTTTGTCACGGCCTCCTTCACCCGACCAGACCAGCCCTTACCGCCTCCATCATCACCTTCCGACATCAAACAACAACTCCATAGCCACCTACTCCATCACTCTTTCTCGAGGTCATCTATTTCATAGCTTCTCCACCCTAGAGGCTAGGTTAAAGATGACCAGAGTTAGGGTGCTCATCTATCAATCGAGGGAGTTGCTAAGGACGATGTGACAAGAAGAGGAAGCGATTGAGTATGGGTTCGAGTTTTTATTAATTTAATTTTATTTTAATTGAATTAGGGTTAGGCATTTTGGGGGAAACTTTGCATGTATAAATAGGAGTGTTCTATGGATGTATGCACGCTGGATTAGCAGGAGCGGTCATTTAGCTTTTAACTTGTAGTTTAATTATGTTCTTGATGTTTTAATTACATTTGGCTAGGGTTGAGATGAAACCCAAAAATGTGTTGCCAAGAGTTGTTCATAAATTGGAATTGTTCTTGATTGTGCATTAATGCTTATGATACATTTAATCTTAACACCTCAAAGATGTTACTTTCACGGTGTATGTCATGCATCCACTTTGAGTCGATTATTTCCATGTTATGTGTGTTGCAATTCATACTTCATTGCTTTGTGATTGATCCTCGAGACTAGTTGTGCCACGAGAAAACTGACAGTGCTTGGGAGAGATACTCTAATTGCGATTAGATATCCATCTTAGGGTAAGTTTGATCATCTAATTAGTAAAACTGATTTGTGATTAGTTGTACTATGATAAGACAGCTAATACTAAGAATTAGTAAACGCTTTAGTTGATAGTAAGCCACCCATTGATGACCCTGGATGAATGGCGGAATTGCCATGACAAGGTACAAGAACTTTATCAAACATTGAAATGACTTAGTGGGATTAGAAGGTGGATTTGACACCCTAGTCCTCTCTATCTTGTTACAATCTTCTTTTGCCTTAGCTTAGGATCACTTCATTTCACTATTTCGTAGTAGATCGCAAAACCCCGTTGTCACTTGTTACTTACTTGAATTGATTGAAGAAGCCTTAAATCACACACAAAGCACACCCTAGTCCTTGTGGGATCGACCCGCACTCTTGCCGCGTCTCCACTAGACGCCGTGCACTTGGGTATTACACGTAGGTCAAATTTATACACTTTCGAGGCCTACCAAGTTTTTGGCGCCGTCTGCGTCGGACTTGGCGTGTCTTTGAAGTCGATTCTTGTTGCTTGCTTTGCCGATTTTCACTCCACTTTTGTACATATCCATTTTACATTGTTATTTTAGTCTTTGTTTAGTATAACTTAGTTAATTTTTGTAAACTACATCTTTGCTCTTAATCACCTGCTTCTTCTCATTTGCATTTGTGCATTCCTGGGTACTAAATTTCTGTGTCGAGCTAGCAGGCCTTGCTGTGCTGCTGTGTTGAGCAAACCCAAGGAAGATAAGATGCAGAACAACATAGCTAGGTAGCTACAACTGCTGCTCTGGCACATTTGCGCATTAGCTGTGAAACGAGGTAGGCCTACCAACTTGCTTGATAAACGTAGTCACCTTGCTAGGTGAGCTTGCCACGATTGTTAGTGCTGCTTTGAATGTGCCCTTGTATGCTCCCTGGCTGCATCGAGTTGAGCGATAGTTGAGCTGCAGTGAGATTTGTCCACTTTTGTGCCTTACCTTGCATTGGTCTGTGCTCAACTCCAGCCCATTTGTCGAGTTTGAGCTAGGCCGATTGACATCAACCAAATCTGCTTAGGCTTTGTCTTTGTGTATTAATATTTTTGTACCTCTTGCATTGGTTAAGCGGTAGTCTGTAATTGAGCAAGTCTTGCTCTATAAAATCCATGAGCTCGAGTTTGAGCACAAACCAATCTGCCCCGGTGAGCCAAGTTGTGCCAAACCCCCATTTTGAAGGCATTGAGGGTGATTTGTAACTCGGACATCCAAGTTGGCTGCAAACCTCACTGAGCCACCAATTCTTTGAGCCATTGTCGCCTTGTGTTTGCCCAATCATTTTGCTCTACCTCATTGACTTGAGCCCCAGAGCATACCTTTGAGCTACCATCTGCAGGAAGCTAACTTGTTGAGCCTCCTTTGTGCATACCTTCGAGAGAGTTTGCATTACTTTGTGCATTTGAGCAGCCTGTGTCTTGTTTGCATTTAGAGTTGTCCGAGAACACAACCTTGTGCACAACTGGGTTAAAATGTGAGCACAATTCTGCATAGGCGGTCTTTGTGTAGTTAGCACAAATGGCACTGGGTTGAAAACAAATTGTACAAACCACCGAAGCCCACTTCTTGAGCTAACCATCAGCCCACATATCTCAAACCACATAGTTTGGGCGTGACCACACCCGGTGGTCTCACGGAACCCGACTGGTGAAACAAACCCTCGTGCAACAAGCCCACATAAGCTGAACTAGTGGGCTGCGCAGACAAACAAGCCCAACTGCTGGTGAGCTTTCTCACTGGCTGCACAAGCAAACTGGGGTGTAACTCCAAAATTTCAGCCCACACCCATTAAAGCTTTGCACACAACTACTGGCTTCCCACAAAAACCAAAGAACAAGCCCACATAAACCAAACTTTCCCAACAAACCAAATGAAACCCAATAAACCAAACCAATCCCACAAAAACCAAACTTAGACCACTTGGGCTTTGAGTTCAATTTGAGTTGATAAATCATGTCGAGGATTTTGGTTGCGCATCTGGGGATACAAACAAATCCCTTAGAGAGCTTGCTTACGGGCACGCTTACAATATGAACCCTCCACAGACCATAGTGATTTTAGGGACTATTATGAGCCTTCTCGGGGCCCGACCTTGATATTCATACCTAATCATTATAACCACATGTATCAGTCATCACAGTGGGGAGATGAACAATTTTATACTCCCCCAACTCCTTGCTTGCAATCAATAATGGAAACGCTCATGGAGCAAAATGCTAGACTTGAATTAAATGCAATGCATGATCATCCATATAGCAATATATCCGAATTTCCCTTCTCTAGTGAACCACATGCACAACCATACAATGAATATCCATATGAGGAATGCATACCCACTAGTGAAAACTCTCCTTTCATTGAACAACATAATGAAATTCTAGAAGTTGACTCAAAACCTTGAGCAATATCAAAAGTCCACTGACCAAAGGTTTTCCAGTTTAGAACTCAAATTGAGTCAAATCTGTGATGCACTAAATGAGGAGAGGGAGGAATTTCAGGGTGAAATGCATTTCTATGATGATGATGATGAATATGAATATGAAGAGCATGTGTATTTTGAAAACGTAGTAGAATCTTTAGGTTCAGAGACATCAAGTGTCTCTTCTGTGAACCCTATGAATGATGCTTCTTCTAATATTCATATATGTGATGATGATGTGGAACCTGTGGAAATGTCCTGTGAAAATGAACATGATTTATCCTCTTTCGACTTTAGGAAAGTGTGTGATGGTGCAAATGATTTTATACATGAACATAACGTAGATGTACCTAACCTCTCTCTGAGTCACAAATTGAAACTCCTTCACCCAACCTAGGTGTAGTTTGTCACAAAATTGCAAAACCAACTTTTTAAAAATGCCTAACTTAGGCCTAGAACTTTGTGCTTCCCAAGTCCTCTTGGACTATTTTGCATCAAAGTATAACACTTTTAAAGAGCCACAGTTGGAATGTGTATATCTTTCATATTAGTAAAACTCATTTTGAGTTAGACCTTTTGCATGATGTACCTTTAAAATTGTAAGACTTTGTGCTTTCAAACACACCCGTTCACAAGTTTAGGTTTGGGGAAACTCATTCCCATTTGCGGTCTTACTTGCACTCTCATTTTATTTTTGTGTAAGGCTGTTAATGTGTGTACATATTTTCTATTGGGTTGATCCTCAACTCTTTAGATTGTTAGTGTATGGTGAATTTTCTTTGTATATATCCGGTAGGACTTGTTAAAATTTTTCTTTTCTTGATTCGGTTGAGTCTTCTTGCACATATATTATGCTAATCCGATATGATCTCCGTTGAGAATATTGGATTCTAGCCTTAACGAATGAAGCTCAACCTTGCTCCGCCGACATCTGGTAATCTCTTCCCTTTTATCTTTTCAAGCATAGTTCTCATGGTATGTGACTGTTTCATTTTTCCTATCTGTTGACACATTGAGGACAATGTTTGATTTAGGTTTGGGGGTGCATTTGCATATAGAGTTTTTAGTCTTTTTAGTTTTTAGTCTTTTATTTTACCTTTTATTTTCAAAAAAAAAAAAAAAAAAATTCAAAAACTTTTTGCAAATAAAAACCTCCAACTTTTAGAGATTTTAGAGTCACTAGCATGCTTCTAGCTATGTTTACATAGAGAATCTGACCGAAATAACAAAAGTTAGAAGTACTGGAAAACGCAATCGGGTTCCTTAGTTGATTAGAGCGTTAAAGTTGGATTTAACCATACCGGAGGGCGAATTAGGTGTTGTTTAGATATTCGGTAGTAGAATTGTGATCACCCATAGTGGAGACTACCCAATTTACATCAAGTGAGGCACCAACCTTCAATTTTTGCAACTTTCTAGAAAAGCTGTTAGAGTGTGTGTCACCATACGTAAATTCCGGGTAGGAATGGTGAGCTACCCAACCTCGCACCAATTTCAGCACTACTTTTGATCTCTTGAGTGCTAGTTTTTGTCAATCATGAGGGTGACGTCTAAAGATGAAAACTCCTTCTAAATACCGATTTGTAGTTAGCATCACTCTCTCTCTCAATCAGCAAGACCCATAGAAACACATCATCGTCGAGAACAGAGCAGAATCGAATATTGAAAGAAAAGTTGAGATAGTCCAAGGTTTACGTGCGGCAACAAAGACAAAGAAAAGAAAATAGGATGAGAATTAATAAAATTTATAAAATCAAGACAATACAAGTTGTGGAAAAATTGAGTGATAAAGTCCTTTGTCCATGGAGTTAGTTGTGTCATTATTTGTATTTTTATTCTCACTTTTTGTAAGATAAAAAAAAAAAAAAAAAAAAAAAAAAAAAATTGTAGTTTATTTTCTTATTTTTGCTACCACCATGGTAAAGAAGAGTTCAAAAAGAAAAATCCAAACAACAAGGAATTTGAGTAGAAAAATTAAAATTTGTCAAGTTTTGTGAAGTTTAAGTTAGTCATCAACATTTGAAGACCGAAGACCGAAGATTGAAGACGTTTCTATGGTTTCTTATGAGAGTGATATTAATTGCCGATCGGGTGAGAAGTGAGTGAGTACTCCCACCCCTTGCTAATGGTTGATTTCCCTTCTTAGAGATCATCAGAAAAGATTCTTTTGTCCACACCTTTTGTGGAGTCTCAGTTTTATTTCGGAAGGTTATCCTTCTTACCTACAACGTGTCATAGGATTTCTCTCTTATTTCCTCCCTGCACACATGAGAGACTAAAAGCGATCTTTTTGAGTGCAATTATCATAAAACCCTAATGGTGAGGCGAAGTTGAGACTTATGATCACAATCGAATCAATTCTTTCATATGGTATGGTTACTTCTCGCTCAACACTTAAGGATGAGAATGCGTTCTTTGGTAGTTCTAACTTCCTGTTACTAGCACGTTGAAACTCTATGTACTCATAGCTTCTTTGAGGCTTGAGACTCTTTTACACTCTGAAGTTGGAGAAGGTTTTGTGGGTACACCTCTTGTAAACCCTCACGAGACTACAACTCGTCCACTAGGGACACCTAGGGGTTTAAAGGCTTAGTGCATACGCTAAATGCATTCGAGAGACTGCGACGGGGTATAGTTAGGATTTCTTAATTTATGTTTCACTTGAGGACAAGTAAAATTCAGGTTTGAGGGTATTTGATGAGTGCTAAATAGTGCATATTTATACACCTTTTTATTGGCATTTTACTCATCTTTTGCACTTAGAAATCGGATATTATCCCCAGTTCTGTGTTTTCCTTGTTTTCAGAATAAATATTTGTATTAATTAATTTTGTGTTTTTAGGTAATAAATAAAGGCTCGGAGAAGGCGAGGGAGCAAAAGAGCAAAGAATTGGAGTCGAGCATGCCATGGAGCGGATAGCCAAAGTCGCGCGCGCGAATCCGGTTGCAGCCCAACAAGGAAGACATGACCTTGAGCAGGGCAGGCCGCGACCGGATCCGACCTCGCTCACTCGAGCCATTGAGATCTTCCTCAGCTACATCCAACGATCGCTCCACCTAGCACATCAACGATCGCGCTCCCGCTCAACACCGAAGATGCATATATCCGTAGCCGATTCGGATCTCGTCTGCTCTTCATCCGACGCTCGTGATGCCTTCTCATCATTTCTCGCTATACCCGCCTCACACTTTGAAGAGCCCTATATATTCCCATTAACCAAAACCCTAACTCATTTCTTTTTCTTCCTTACCCGGGGCCAGGTAAGAGAGAGAGCTCTGCTCCTCTCCCTTCCCTTCCACTGTCCTGACCTCCTTCACCCGGCCAACACCCTTACCGCCTCCATCATCACCTTCGACATCAAACAACAACTCCATAGCCACTACTCCATCACTCTTTCTCGAGTCATCTATTTCATAGCTTCTCCACCCTAGAGGCTAGGTTAAAGATGACTAGAGTTAGGGTTGCTCATCTATCAATCGAGGAGTTGCTAAGGACGATGTGACAAGAAGAGAAAGCAGTTAGAGTATGGGTTCGAGTTTTTATTAATTTAATTTTTATTTTAATTGAATTAGGGTTAGGCATTTTGGGGAAACTTTGCATGTATAAATAGGAGTGTTCTATGGATGTAGAAGGCACGCCTGGATTAGCCAGAGCGATCATTTAGCTTTAACTTGTAGTTTAATTATGTTCTTGATGTTTTAATTACATTTGGCTAGGGTTGAGATGAAACCCAAAAATCATTGCCAAGAGTTGTTCATAAATTGGAATTGTTCTTGATTGTGCATTAATGCTTAGGATACATTTAATCTTAACACCTCAGATGTTACTTTCGGTGTATGTCATGCATCCACTTTGTAGTCATATTATTTCCATGTTATGTGTGTTGCAATTCATACTTCATTGCACTGTGATTGATCCTCGGACTAGTTGTGCCACGAGAAGATGACTAGTGCTTGGGAGAGATACTCTAATTGCGATTAGATATCCATCTTAGGGTAAGTTTGATCATCTAATTAGTAAAGCGGTTGTGATTAGTTGTACTATGATAAGACAGCTAATACTAGGAATTAGTAAACGCTTTAGTTGATAGTAAGCCACCCATTTGACACGGATGAATGGTGAAATTACCATGACAAGGTACAAGAACTTTATCAAACATTGAGGGTGACTTAGCTGGGATTAGAAGGTGGATTCGACACCCTAGTCACTCTCTATCTTGTTACAATCTTCTTTTGCCTTAGCTTAGGATCACTTCATTTCACTATTTCGGCCGTATCGGCAAAACCCCTGTTGTCACTTGTTACTTACTTGGTCGATTGAAGAAGCCTTAGATCACACACAAAGCACACCCTAGGCCTCAGGATCGGCCCCGTACTTGCCAGCGTCTCCAATAGACGCATGGTGCACTTGCCGGTATTACACGTAGGTCAAATTTACATACACTTTCGAGGCCTACCAATTGTACCAACAAGCAAAGGCTCAAAGGTAATGAAGTGCTTAGTGTGGGGGAGAATGCTTGACAATCTTACAACACAAACTCCCACTTAAGTGCAAGGATCCGGTAGTTTTGACATTCCCGTCACACTTGGTAACACAACATTTAACAAAGCTATGTTGGATTTAGGAGTGAGACCTGGCGAGAAGTTTGGCACTGCCATTGCAGCGGCGAGGCGATGCGGTAGCGCGATTACTTGTCGGAACCATTTACTGAGGCAGTAAATACAATTATGTCCCGGTATTATGAATTCCTTGAAAGAAACTACACAAGAATCGAACAATAATCTTATGTAATGCTAAGTATACCTTTGCATTAAAGAAGCGGGGACGTACTTCTTGCATGACATCTTTGTCATCCATCTTAAGTAGCCCTTAAGCCATCCTCAAAGGGCGAGGGAAAGGTAGGACATAGCGAAGCCAGAGCCACAGCTACCTCGACCAATTCAATATCACACTATGAGCTTCAAACACTCTAGGAAATACAAGTGTTAGTGGACTTTCTAGCGAACTACCTTTGAATAATAGAAGAAGAGTGCGCATACAAGGATGGAGGGCCGCGGGTGCCTGAAATGAAAAACAAAAGGAGCCGATAACGATTTTCTTAGACAATGAACCCACGACAACGGGAGGTCTTGCCGGCGGCTCCAAAAATAGAAGCAGGGATAGGCATCGTCATCACCACGCCCCCAGGATAGGATGTGCTTCATTGATTGGAATTTGAGGCCATCCTGAGAATAACGCTCATCAGAGTCTGAAGGTAGTCCATGCCTCTCCAGCTTGATAATTGAATTAGGGATCACGAAGTACGGTTGACAAGTGACTCACAACTAATCATATCACAGCGAATGAGCTCTGAATACAATGTGTGTCTGACTGAAGACAATGATAATACATAAGCTCTGGTACAAAGCGTTGGTTTCCCTAAATACAAAAATCAAATTTCCGACATCTGCGCGTGGGAAGGAGATGGAACACACGAATGCCTGGCATATATATCGGCCATGCTTAAAAATGAGGATGTCGGGGCAATCAAGATAACAAGAGTGTACGAACCATCCATCCGGCCAAAACATGTCTGGCTAACCAGCAAGTCCCCAGGAGGAAGATATCTACGATGATGATGTCGGAGGAGAGCACATCTTGACGACTTCGAGCGATGACATCAGCGACAGGCTGATGAGGGCGACGATTACGGTCAAGAAGCAGTTAGAAGCGAAATCCTCTTTCTAAAAACTCCCACGAGATACCGGCTCCGCTAAAGGAAAGTACAATCCGAGGCCGAGGATGCCAGTAAGAGGCAGAAACATATCCCAGAAAATCATTCACCGAGGCCACTTAAGAAACCCATTTATGCAACAAATCGAGAGAAAGGACATATCATCTTAAGAAAGACATCCATAGAGAGGCAGCGGGGAATCACGGTGGGGTGAGATCCCTTGCGGATAAGGCGAAGCAGAGGCACTGTGTGACCGCTGATGAGGAGCCAGCTGGGGATGGCGCAAGTCGAAAGAGATATCAAAGATTTAGCCAGCAGATCCACCTTCCCCAGCCCCAATTGAATTCATTGAATGATTACATGCCCTTGGGAAATGGGGATCGACATAGTGTTTTCGTATGAGGGACATGGAAGAAGATTTAATAGTGGCGGATTACTTGACAAATTGGGTGGCAAAGGCCTTGTGCGAAGTGAGGATTAGAGACGTCTTTACTTTTATTTTTCAAAATACTCCATGCAACGGAGTTGACATCCCCGCAGAGATAGTTAAACATGATGGCAGCTACAAGGAAAAAGAATATTGACTTCTTTGTTCGGCCTTCAAAATTCGAAAAAACAAATCCACCCCATATACCCACAAAGCAATGGAAAGCGAGAAGCCACAAACAAAACTTTGGCACTTGTTGCCCAAAACAACTAGAGAGCGAGTACAAGGGGCGGTGGTGTGAGCAGGTTACATAACGTTATGGGCATATAGGATGACTCGAAGATCGGCTAGGAGAGTCGATTTTTACTCACGTCACCAAGGCAGAAGCATTCTAATCCATGGAAATTCTGCTTTTAACTACAAAGGACGAAGCATAGGAGAAAAGAATCTCACCACCCGGACATGATGTTGGAAAGCTCGGCGACCTCGAAGAAAGGAGAGAAGCGCCAAAGGCCAAACTACGGCCTTGGTGGCGGAAGGGAGATATAACAAAAGTGGAAACTTAGGAATTTTTGTGAAGGGTATGTGTTGGGGACCATTCCCAATACCCGGCGAGAAGAAAAGAAGTGGGAAAATTACGGCACACCAACTTGCGGAGGACCCTACGTAATACACGACATCGCGGAAATGGCTCTTCTTATCTGCTTGTGACGAAGAGGAAATCCTCATGCATCAGTGGAATGCCGATATCACAAGCCATACTACTACGACCAACCGCTGCGTATTGCATTTGAGGAAAAGAAGAAGCGGACTTAAAAGATCCACATAACTGCTCGACGAAAGGTACTTGCACCTTAGCACCTGATCAATCGAGAAGCTTTCATTTTCAAGTATCATATCCCATTCATTACCCATAGCATTCAATTTATTCAAACCCACAACCTATACCATATAAGACACATGTATATACTACTTACACAATGTACATTGAAAACCATATCACACCTTAATAAAATATCGATACTACTCGTTACCCCCGTGGATGCATGAGCGCAAAAGTAGAACCACGTAAATCGTTATTAATTACTATTATTAAGAATTGACATTATACTTAGTGAAGATATCCCTTTCAGCATTCGGTCCTACCCAACACTGTCTCTGCAGACAGCTCAATGCAAAGCACACGCATGCAATATATCGGAGCATACACATGCAATGTCTCTTGGAACTCCCGTAAGCGTCATAAATTGTATGCAGCCGGGCGACTTCCAGGCAGAGATACCCGAGCAATATTACAGAAGTAGCGAACTTCGTGGAATATATCCTTGAGCGTCGGCCATACCCCACCGTTCGGGAATCCACGGCCAAGGAATTAGGCGGACGAGTGCAGAAATAAGGCAATTAAGGATATCAACTCACGGAATTGCACAAACAATACCTTTCTCGAATTCAAAGATCAACATCCTTGGATAGTAAACATCTGAGTATATTCACGTTAACTTAATTATAAAAGCGAGTAAATGCAAATTCAACAAAAATAGGTGATTAACGCCCAAAAGTTTAATCAGAAGTACATGGCGTTGATTACAAGCCTAGCAAGAAGAGTAGCAAAACGCCAAGGATAAGCAAGCGAGATCATCCTAACATACCAGATATGATCTCTCTCTTTTGGGGAAGGAGCGTTATCCAGCGGGTTTGTCCTTGCGAGGAAGGAACACTACCACCCGGAGGAGGGGCGGAGAGCAGAAGGGAGAAGCGCAGAACAGGCGCGATGTAATTCTTGTTTCCAACCCATGCTGGTTTTCCTGAGATCCGGCTCAATCTCACCAAAAAGGTTCTATTAATCTCTTACGCCAGCCCCCTTCACGAGCCCGCAGAAGCCTATGTTCCACCTCTTCCATCGCTTTGACTTAGGGAAGTGGAAAGAAGGTGCACCTTTTGATTAGCATGCTTGACGTTTCCTCAAGACAAGGCCGGGGCCCGCGATGGTAGTTAAGCTTGGCCTCAATTGAACTGCCCGCTTTGAGCTTGACAAATTTAGCCATCATGACTCGAAGGAAGGCTGTCCACAGACTCTGCGAATAATAGAAAAGCAGGTTATAACAAATCTGTCTGAAAGCACTGATGACAAAACGTATACCTTCACACAATCAACCGCGGAATCCACGCCTTACGTGGCATAATCATATTCATTTGATAACATCGCCAATCTCCCCTGCGAGAAGATTACAAGCGTAAACTCGGCAACAAGTCATCTGAAACGCTTAGATTAGAATAGCTGATATATTAGTTAACCCTCATCGTTGCCCCGATTCCAACGCTTGTTAGACGATACATAGAATCACCTACAAGTTTTTCTCTGTACTCGGCTTTGACGGAGCCACATCATCTCGGGAAAGCTAACGGACCCAAAGCACTCACGAGATCTGAGTGCATGCCCATCGTCTCTTTCCTTCTTAAAGGCGTGCGTATAAGCCCGCTACATCAGGGGATGAGAGAAGACCGCGCCGCGGCTCGTCTTCCATAGCGTTAAGCTTAATTTCTAAAGAGAGAAATCTGACGCGGGCTTTCTCACAAGATTGTCCAGCGTCCATGAAACCCAGGTCAGACAAACTAACTGGTCATGGTTGTTTGATTACCTGCGGAATCTGCCAGCAAAGCTTTTTCTTACGCATTCTTTCCGGCCATGGCCACGTTATGAACATCGCGGGCATTCCATTTCGCGATTCACTCTTAATTTCAACTAACTCGGCACAATGCGACCTTTTGGCAGTTCTCTCATTAGAAGCCACAACAACTCGGGGACTCCACCCAGCTGAAGGCAGTCTGGCGGGAGGAGGGAAAAAGGAAAGGCTTCAAGGAACATACCGAAGCGAGGGAAACTACCAAGAAGAGGGAATACAGACCTGGGAAATAGACGAAGAGTTCTTCCTGGCAACCGCTAACAAGCCCTTATTGAGGCTGCTTCGAGCAAGCGGCTTTACCTGCTTAGCGTCTGCCATGCGCTTAGCAGGACCTTCCCAAGCTCACGCTGTTCCCTCGTCTTTAGCGGAGGCCAGAAGCTTCAGCCGAAGCGTCTCTTCTGGCCCGAGGCTTTACCTTCCTGGCAGGGGCTTAGTCCAGAAGAAGCGGTGTAGGAATGGTGGTTCTGATACTCACTCTAAATTAAATACACATCAATCGAAATTAGTTCACAACACATTTTAACTAAAAAATCGGGGGTAGAAAGAGTAGGACAAACCTCCAATAACCCCTGTTGGGGATAATTATCTTAGTACCATCAAACATGGCCATCATGCGACCATGTGGGAGGATCCACGAGGTCAATCCAGTAGTCGCAGTTCTGCCTGCCTGAGCTACCACCTCCTCAGAGTTTGGCTCATATGCCCGGCAGTGGCAGTCCCAAAGATACCCTCAATCTGGGCGGAGACCGAGGCACGATAGCGGAGTTTTCTTTACAGAAGTACTTATTAGCCATGTTTGGCATGGTATTGAGAGCCGTGAAATGTCGAGGGAGAGTCAAAATCCCACCATGAGCACCGGTAGTGCCAAGCGCAAAACCCACCGGCGGTGGAGGGAGAATTTCGACACAAACAGGATACAACGCCAAAACCCCACGACGCGAGATCCACGTGTGCGTCACCCCGTGATTATCCTTAAGGGCGTTCAGTGTCACCATCCGAAGCGGTTGAAGTCGAGACAAGCCCCATAGCTATGTGTATCAAATGAATTGTTCGGATAAAACCCCTACCAAGAAAACTGCCGAAACGTCCCATCCTTGTCACTATATAGAGCAATTTTCTTACCCTTGTCCCCAACATCCCGAGTACCCTTGTCCCCAACATCCCAGTACCTTGTCCTTATCTATTGTCACCACCATCCCCATCCTTGGTAGCCCCCTCGGCCTGATGTTTGCCTGCCACCACCGGTGGCACGACCACCACCACCTCCACCAGCGCTCCAGGCGATACTATCTACTTCTTGAATGAGCGGAGAAGTCTCAATTCGCTCTTCCTGCCAGGCATCCTCATCACATCGTGCAGTTTATTCATCCTCGAAGTGTGAGGAGCCTGGGGTACACGGGAGGATCGAAGCGGTGGCTTGGGTTGATCCTACTTGTCTCCTACGCACCTACCGCGGCATGATGATAAAGGAGCCATTTGGCGTCTCCTTTCCCTTGGCACTTAATCAGCATTCTTCAAGAAGAAAGCGAGGGGCATATATACGTGAAAACAAAGCAACACACCTTAGCAACATCGGTATTATGAAGAAGGTTAGCATCGGGGGGATATCTTCGTGCTTAGCGTCGTAACCATACATGCGATTACTCACGGCAAAATCCATGCACACACAAAACTCATACGCCAAGAAGCGATAATGGGCATAACGAGCAGGAGAAGCTTAGCGATGAGGGTATCGGCCCGGTAGAAGTGCGCCAACCGTAAGTCCGGGGACCCAGCCATAGGCCGCAGGACCAGCGACTACAAGAGCAGGTGGACATTGATAGTCATGATCGCAGCGCAATCCTCTCATCGGTGGGAATAGGAAGACCATGGCGCCGAACCCTCGCCATCTTGAATGATTCCACCTCACTCAAGTGAACTTCCCCTTAGCGAGAAGCAATGTTAGCGAGACTCACGGACACTGGAGTTTCACGGTATTCTGTGCTTGTGTCTCCCAAAGATTTGTTTAAAATTCTCGAAAGGGGAGTATACCACCCCCTTCTCCCTTTTCTAATTTAGGGAGGCGCACAGTCATCGTAGTTTTTCCCACACTACGAAGATAATTCCACGAAGATGGCGAAGATAGTTTCTGTGTCAAGCTGTGCACCCGCGATTACTGAAACTTTCTTAGGTATCGCGGCTAGACAAGACAGTATAAGTATCAGAGAGGCTTCATGCAAGGAGTAACGTCAAACCCGACCTCGGCACCCCCTTTGATCTAAATCAGGCAAATGAAAGGCATCATATTTATGGTGGTAACCATCTCATAAGTTATATCTTCTCAGAGGCATAAAAACGAACTTGGAAGTCTTGAAGACCATTAGCTTCATTTGAAGGCCTCGAGATCAATGTATCGGAAGGTAAACTTCTTATTACCCAAAGGTAAAAGGGCGAATGTAATGAAGTCTTCCTAAAGCATCTCCGTGAAGTATCTGCAGCAGAACTTCATGACCTTATTTCTTAGGAAGAACTATACTCCCGAAGACTCTATCTCGCATTTTGCTACTGTGACAGTCTGGTTGACTTCTCGAACTAGGCACGAGTGGATTAGTGCTTGGTGGAGGCTTGGAGGCGGAGAGAAAGTGCACATTTAAAGGCTCGGTCGCAGCGGATTACGCGCTCCGGGAGGGCTCACCTCTCGGGGGCGATTCAGCATGGCCAGACCCCACTGCGGTGGATCACCCTTTTTAAGCGAAGATCTCGACCAAGGGGCGAGGATGTTGCGTCCATCCAGAGGAGTTATCTGGGTAAGTGAAGGCGGGGCTCCACCCCCCAGTATTGGAATCTGGGGGGCTTTGTGAGACTCGGCGGAGGAGTTTGAGTGAGGACCGTGAGGATGGTCGGACATGTCCTGCCCGGGGCACAAACACGAATAGGGTGCAAGTGGGAGGCACGAGGAGATCGAAGCAGAAAAACTCAAGAATGCTTTGACAAACGTGAAGAAAACCTGAATTTCATCTACAGCTACTTAAATACTATTTATTATTGACTCTGCAAAAAAGAAAAGAAAAGAAATAAGAATTAAAGCATGACCCGATGAAACATACGACTCGAGTGGGCGTCAACTCTCAAATCGGGATATACATAAAATTGCTGAGATTTTGTAAATGAGCATCACGAGAAAATCAAGAACTCTCAGCGAGGGTTAGGCATGGTGGTCGCGGAATAAAAATCATGCGAACCTGAGTAAGCGGCAGCGGCAACAAAGGTGGCGGCGATAGCGGCTTGGCCATGATAGCGGCAGCTGGCAACTGCTTGGCCGGCCGGCAACAATGGTATCGGAAGGGAGTTAAGAAGATGAAGAGAACAAGAACCGAGAGAATAAAAGCGGGAATGTAAGATTAAATTCACATTCTCATTCTTCTCTTTATGAGCCAAAGGCGTCCACTACGAGGCGATTACTTAAGTAGGATATAGGAAGCGTGCACAATAAATGCGGTAGCACCTTTTTGGGAGAAGTTATGAGGAGGGAGATAAGCATTGCCACCGCACGATTCTTCTTCCAGCAAGCTAAGCAGCCAGATCCTGAAGAGACAGTGCAGTACTTATTATCTCCATTATTCGCCCGTGTACCAGAGCCGCGTGAGCCATGTCCACAAAGAGGAATGACACATAGGGCATCACTTGGCGTCTAGACAGCATGCCATCTTGTCAAGACCAGTGTTAGAGAATGAGGGTACTCAAGTAGATGATCCCATGGCCTGTGGAGTTACTCTACCAAAATCACGGGTAAGATGTAATCAACGGTTAGGGATAGTCCAAGCCCGACACGGGCGTGACAAGGGAGGGGCCCGGCCCCACCGCTGACACGGGCCGGATAGCCCCAACCACTGCGTGTGTTAATCTGCTGGAAGGCGATGTCAGACGCATTCTGGCGAGGACGATTGACATGCTTGGCGTTGTGCAAGCGCGGAGTGACGGTCAGGACCATGCACGAAACCTGAAGATAAAGTCTCCGGCTCCTTGTGGTGGACCCACTTGATTTAGTTATATATATGAATACCCCTTCCCACGGAAAGGTCGGGAGTAGAACTAAGAATATGAGAGAGAATAGTAAATGATATGTGTTTATGGAGGAATCTCTCCATAGAAACCACGTAATCATCATCTCCCTTACTTTTTGTAACCGTTTACTTTATAGTGAATATATCTGCGAGATCGGGGCGTGGGCCTTAGTGCCTGAGACCAGCTAAGCCATCGTCTCCTTTACCTTTAGTACTCGTATGGTTTCATTTACGTGTTCATGTCTCGAGATCTATCACTTTTTGGGGATGATGACGAGATCATGACAAACTCGCGGGGTTGGAATCAAGATCATCATCTACCTAGGCATACTATACTTTACTGCACTTTGGCCATGTTAATTCATATTAAGATTATTTGTGATCAGTTCATGATTTCCAAGTATTTCACTACTTCATACATGTCGCATTCATTTACTTTTTAACTAAAGCAAAATTCTCTTCTCTCAGTTTTTTTAAAAATTTCTCTTAATACTGTTTAACCTCTTTAAATTTTCGATAGGAAATGTCTCAATATATTAGGCGTAAAGAAAATAAAAGAATTACTTACAGAAAAAAACTTGAGTCAAACATCTTAAAGCAAACTTTAATGGTCGGCCAGAGAATAATTGCACTCTACTTCTGGTGAAGAATTATGTAGAATCTCAAGAGTGATACATTTACAAAAATTGAGCGTGATAATGATGCTCGAAGCTTAAGTGCTTGTGATACGAAGTTAAAAACGAGTTTTATGCAGATCAGAAGCACTCCTTCTCTAAACTAATTGTTCATAAATTTCCTTGGATTACTTTGTACCATAATAAGCGAAAAACATCATCTGAATTGAACTTTTAGCATATGATTGCAACAAATCTTTGATTTATAAATTCGCGTGCAATCCAAGATCGTATGAAATTAACGAGAATCATAATACTTTACGCAGATACCTACATTGGCTTCTATTTAGGCTCAAATTGGGGAGTAAAAGCTAATTAGGATATGAATTGCCACACAACGATAAGTGTCACGCTAAAAGGGGTGGTTTGGGAGGATTACAACATCACGAAAATATCCTCACTTCGAAATAAAAATCAAAAAACTTAAAATCAAAAAACAATCATACCTCCATTTTCCATCTCCACTTCTTATTAATCTCTTTCAGTTAGAATTTAAACCATCTTCCCCATTCCCTTCACCAAATTCTAAGCTCTCCCCGTCTCTTTTAATTCTCTTCTCCTTAAAAATCTACATTCGACAAATTATTTATTTTTTAAATTCTTGGAAGTGATGAAGATCATCTTTGCGTGGTAGAAGACCATACGGAATTAGTGAAGACCATCTTGAGGCCCAGTGTAGAGCATTGTTATTAACTAACATTCAATGCGAAGTAAATAAATGCAGTGTGCTCAATAGAAATCATCAATCAGTGAAGTCAAGTGAAAAAAAAAAATTTCAACTTTTACGGATGCTTTTCATCATGTTCAGGCATAGAAGTTTGGCAACATACTATCTTAGAGCAGCCTTAGGCATCTTTCTGGGAATTAACTAATTACTCTTTAGGAGTGGACTGATTAAGAAGCCCAGAAAAATTCAAAAGCAGGAATATTTTTGCTGCATTGGAAGTAATGAAAGACCATGCGAATTGGTGAAGAAC